>NW_021024975.1:3069941-3193270 GCF_004153795.1 Camellia sinensis | reverse complement strand
TTGGTACTCCATGCATGTTTGGCATAGTTGCCTTGTAATGCCTTGTTATGCCTTAATATGTCTTAGGTTGTGTGCCTTTGTTTCTAGCATGTTTTAGGCTTACATTTGTGAAGATTTTGTGCTTATCTTGACATGTTTTAGGTCTGTCCATAAGTGTTTGGGTTGATTTTGGCATGCTTGGTATAGCTCCTTTGTATTTGGGCTTGTTGGCCTTGAGTATGTGAATGTATAGCATGCTATCCTTGCATTGTTTTGGTGATTTGGGACCATCCACTATGCCATTTCAGACCTTATTGTATGCTTGAGAGCTCGCATTTGATGTCCCTTTAATGCCTTGTAAGGTTGTCATCTCATGCTCCATGTTTTGGTGTTTATGCATGCCTTTGTTTTTGAGTCATTTGGATGCCATCTAAGTGGTCCTTAGGCCTTGTATTAATGTCCCAAAACTCTGTTTTTGGTCAATGAGTTCATGCCATGTTTGGTCTTGCTAAGTGTAGTTCAATACTCTATTGGTTTGCTTTGAGCATTTGGGCCATTTGTTGCATGCTTGGCTTGATTTATAGCTTGGTTTGGCACCATGTTTTAGCATGATTTCAATGCTTATGTTGCATGCTAATTAGTCCATGATTCCCCCTTTCAAATGAGTTTGAGAGTTGTTCAATTTGTGCCTAAGTGTTGGCCTTTCAACATGTGTATGTGTGCATGTGTATTTGGTCCTTCATTATAGCATTATGGCTACTGTTTTAGGCCTATTTAGAGCTGCCTAACTCATGTTTAAGTCCATCTTTCCATCTATTTGCATTGCCATATGCATGCTTGTATGCTTGCATAAGCTTGTTACCATGCCATGTTGCATCCTTAGCTTGTATGCTTAGGTTGCATTGCATTTTGCATGCATTCCTTGCCCCTTGATTTGGTGATAGGGATTAGGACTTTGATTTGATTTGGTTTGCATTGCATTTGAAATCAAAGTTGCATACTTGGTTCTTTGGGCCATCATGCATGGAAATGCGTGATTGGTGGTCCGAAAATCGAGGCACATGCCCCTTTGAGTTATTATCATGATAAGGGACATGGTTGCTGCATATATGCCTTGAATTGTGCTGCCATGCTTTGCCTTGCCCTCTGTTGCTGTCATTTGCAGATTCTGCAGGAACACTCTGCCGACCGCTAATTATTACAAAACCGAATGAATAAATTAAACGAAACTAATTAACTAGTGCCGATGGCCACACACCACTGCCGGTGGTAATTCCACTCAGCCGGTGGCACTCCCCAGTGTCCAGGGATGCAGTTCTGAGGTTTTGACAGCCTCCAGAGGAGTGAAGAAAGGAAAGCAGAGGCAAACTATGCATGGCAATGCGATTCCGAGCCAGTCCCGAGCATGTGTTGCATCTGGCCCTCGCCCCAAGGCGATTTACTATTTTTCTTTAGTTTAGTTAATTTGTTAATTAATTAAGCAATTTGCAATATTTAATTGGCTTGCGTAGTTAATTAATTTGTATTATTATTTTGGTCCCTCTGAGCGAGGGCAAATATGTAATAAGTGTGCGTGAGTGTGTGTATGTCTTCCAACCTCACGTCTTTCTTCCCTTTTATTTACCTGCTTACGATGGTAGATTAGGGCACGTTTAAATTAGCATACCTTATGCTATGCATGCGTGCATAATCGCGAATTGTAAGATTTTGATAACAGAGCATTAACTATAAGTTTGGGCTAGCTTAGTTTTTTTTCCCTTCTAAATAATCTAATATAATAATTTTTGTTTTTATATACCAAAAATAATTAACCTCTTGAACATGTTGAGTTCATGAGAAGAATGAAATTTTTGACTTGACCTCTCACAATGAATAGACTTAAGTCACTAACCTAAGCAGCTTAAAGTTTGGGCTAGCTTAATTTTTTTCCCCTCTAAATAATCTAATATAATAATTTTTGTTTGGTAGTACGATGTAAGTATTTATGCTTTAGCATCTCGCATGCGTGTGAATGTTAACATGACAGTATGCTTGCCATGCGGCTAAATGCTTATGTGAGATTAAATTGTTTGAATGCCTGTGGGTGAAGGTTGGATTGTTTGAGTTGGAAGAACTCATTGAAATCTGTGTTTTAGCCTACTTGCGAGTAGCATATTTCAAAGCATTTTCAAAGCAAACGGATATGCAATGTTTCTTTCCAAATTAGGCAATCTAGTCTATACTTATTTGCTGCGCGCATAACATAGTAATTCTAGGCTAATAAATGGAATAAGAACACATAACGTTTTCAAAATCGGATATCATGGTTAGTAGAGGCCGGTCTTCGGACCGGGCGAAAGGGGGTGCTCATAGCTGACCTTCCCCGATCGTACCCAAGCTCCCGAGCCGAGACAACTCCGGTGATGACGGACATGTGGCCTTCGGCACCGAGTCAGGGTTTCCTAAATTTTCCCATTTTAAAATATTTAGGTGGCGACTCTGTATCTGGCAAAGCAGTCCATGTTTGGCACTACTTTTTCAAAAATCTGTTTCTCAAAACGATTTGCCAGATTTGGACTCTTTGGTTCAGATTAAGAACCGTGACAACAAAAATCGCGAGTCCGAACTGTAGTAGCGAAGGTCCCCCCTCGCGGGACGCGTCTACACATACTACACTAGTATTGGCACTTAATTTCCATTATTTTCATTTGTTTTTAAAAATTATAAATTAAAAAAAAAAAATCGTCCATTTCTAATACAGATTTGCATTTAAGTTGTATAGCTCAAGTCCGGGATAAGGAATTAGTTATTACTTTTGTGGTACATGGAATGCCATTTGAACTTGAAGTCAATTTAGATGCTTACTTGGATATTATGAGTTGTGTATAGATCTTCAATTTCATCTCCTATTCCATGGTGCTCTTTGTGTCTATAACAAGCTTGGCTTCAGCCTTTAGGATATCAGTACATCATACTAGATCATGTATAAAATAGTATTTTCATGTATGTGGGTTGACACTAGTCCCAATTGGCACATATCATCATTTGTAGGCACAATGCTATCAAACTATTCATATTCTTTCTAGTTTTTATTTGAGCAACTTTTTGACCTTAATGTAAGTGAAAGCAACCTCAAGTTTAAGATTTAAGTCATTCTGATTTCAATTTAGTCATGAAAGTAAGGGTAGGAGTTTGGATGAAATCTTATTCCATTGGTTGCTCCTACTCAATTGATATTTGCTCTTGTTTTGGAATCTTGAAATTGAATTTGATCAATGTTCCTTTATGACATAATTTGAACTAGATTTTGGTTGGACAATATGAGACTGATTTACAAACTTGTAGAGATACTGCTTGTAATTAGTTCATATATGTCAAGTTTTAACTGGTGAATCACGTGTTACTTAGTTATTTTGGTATATTGAAATCTTGTAATTCACCGTAGGAAAATTAACCCCTAATTTGTTCATCTATAATGTGAAACCAATGTTTTCAGACCAAGAACTTTATTATTAACATTTTAACATTGTAATTTTTTTCACATGTTTGACAGATTGGCAATGGATGGAACATAGTTCGAGGAACATCGAAGGATCACATTTGAATTTTTGGATATATTTTGTCATAGATTTTTGTTATGAATTTGCAAGCTTAGAAGTTTTTTTAGAATTATATGTTTGAAGTTTGGGATTATAAGGGATTTGTACTTATATTGGATGTTTTGGATTTGATATTTTGCTTATATTTAATATGCTACTACTTTTGAATGAAGTTCATATTTTGGATGCTTTGCACAAGTGTGTTAATTTGAATTATATTTTGCTTATGTTTGTAGGTTTATGAATTATGTACAGAAAAGGGAAATTGTGAATTTTTTTTTATTATAAATAATGAATTTTTTGTGACAGGTTTTGCAATTGTAAATTTACTTTTGGTGACACTTTATTTCTGTTGCTAAAAGTCTGTGTGAATAATTTTTTTAGCGAACCAAAACTTGATTGGTCGCCAAAAGTTTTAACATTCAACAACCAATTCATTTAGTCACTGAAAGATATTTTTTGTGATGCATTTGTATGTTGCTAAAACCTAACATGTCATCCGCTTAAGACTACTTTTAGTGACTAAATGTTAATTTATGGAAACGAAATTTTGATCTTTTGGCGACTGAAATATTTGGTCGCCGATTTATTTATAAGGTGATCAAAATTTATTTGGTCGCTGAACCATTTAGAGATAGGGCTTCAGTGACCGATTTTGTTGATGTTGCGGATACTTTCAACAACCAAAATTACACTTTTGGTGACTAAAACAAAGGTTGCTAAAAGTGCTTCTTTTCTTTTTTTTTTTTTTGTAGTGCATGAAAGTTTCCAGATCTTGTGAGAATGTAGCAAATCCATATTAGAAAACTCTAACCTTGAGCCTTGGATCGACTTAGATAAGAGGGATTCAAACGATATTACAGATATACACTCAAATCAAGTGTAGAACAAGAATTTCCAGATCATATAGCCAAAGAATCGATGGAGATCGAAAATCCAAGGCCTCTCTCTCTCTCTCTCAAAAGTGACGCCTCTATTCTCTAAGTCACGCCTCCTCTTTTGATTAGAAAAGTCATGCCTCTTCAATCACAAATAAATGTTATTTCACTATTTTCTAATAACGGCGTTCAAAACGAGATGGGATAATTAAATTTGCTCGGTGAAAAATCATATGAGATTTCACATTGTTTTTTAAAAAAAAAAAAAAAAAAAAAAAAAAAAAAAAACACATAGTATCCTATTTTTCTTGTAGGGGTATACAAGAAGTTAGTTTTTACTTGATTTTCATATTATGATTGCCTAGATTAAACTTGAGTTGTTGCAGTTAATTTGAAAGTTTGAGGACCAATGCATGTATCAAGACTTTTTTACTTCGAATCTCAGTGTTGTCTTGAGAACATACTTGATTTTGTAATGATGAATTTAAGATGTCATATCTAACCTCTAAAGTAGCTGTAAATAATTAGGCTTGTATAAATGTCATGGGTTTGAAAATTGTGTGCTTTCGAACCACCATAAAAAATAAAAATAAATAAATTAAAGTGTTTTTTATTCAACTTTACATGTTGCCATAGTAATCTGAAAGATATGAGCAACGAACTTGGCATGAAAAATTCAAATATATCTTGTCTGAGACGCCATGGTTTGCCTCAGTTGGTAATATGTCATATAGAAATTTTGACTACATGAATAGAAGTAAGATTGCAATTGCTTGTGCTACTTGATTCGTTTGAAGATATAGCTAACTCTATGTAGGAGCAGCAACACACCATGACTGCCTTGTTTGCTTTAAGGTAAATGGCATTATCCATGTTTGCTTTCTTTCTTTCTACCTGATACTTTTAGTGGTTTATGTTTTAGGTGTATGTCCACAAGCACATGCTAATAAAAAGAGGTGGTTGCAACATCCATTTGACTCAAAAAATGGTGTGGTTGTTATGCCTCATGGGCATATTGTCCTACTCACAAGAGCTGCTTAAAGAAGATTGAGGACAACACATTACCGCACCATGGAAATCATTTGCTGCAAGTATAAAGATATACTTATCAAATGCAAACCATGATTGTAAATGTGATTGCTTTGTAGAGAAGATTGACTACTCTTTAGAGGCTAAATGTTTTATTTTTCACTTAACTTCGTAGGAAAAACTTACAAGCAGATTTGTTTATAGTTTCAGTTTTGAAAGGGGTCACCCAATTAGGCTTCTATGTGGAAGCATTTAAAGAGTTTGAAGGTGTTTGGTAGTGGTGCTAAGGAGAAGGAAAACACAAATTTCTTTTTAGGACAGCAAGGGACTGATTTGTTTCATGGTTCACAATTTCTTGAAATGTAGAATGTGGTTATGATTATTCAATAGAAAAGAAGAAATATTAAGTATTTTGTGTTCGAAATTGTTAGTAATGGGCGCCCATGTGGCATGACCATTTGAATTTGAATTTGGAATCCTATCCAAATAGGTTTTGAAATTGAATTCAAACCTATTTAGGATAACCACTCAAGATACAGATATTATCAGTTTTAACTGATATGGATAGATATAATAATATATTATATATCTGATATATGCACTGCAAGAAAATCCGGAATTTGCGGCGTTTTAAAAATGCCGCAATAGGCCAGAAAAATGCCGCAAAAAGAAAATACGACGTTTATAAAATTCGTCGATGATACAGCCGTCGCTGTATCTTCGTGACGTTTTAAAAACGCCACTAAAGACCTTTAACGACGTTTTTTAAAACGCCTTTAATTCTCTTAATAGCTGTTAACTATGCACGTTAGAGGAGTTATCTCTGACGTAATCATGACGACATTTTGCGACGTTTTTAAGAAAACGCCACAGTTTCTGTCATTTTAAAAAAAAATAAAAATAAAAATCATAATTAATGATCTGTTTACTTTTGTTCAAACCAAACCTATATTATCCATCACCAATCTCAAAATATATACATGGATGAGCATTACTTTTTCAATTTTTCATAAAAAAATAAAATAAGAAATAAAACTCCGTAAAACGCAATCTCCAAATTCTCTGAAAATAACTTCATCCACAGCTCTCTTTAGCTTCATCAAGTCATCCATCATCTTCACCAAAATGATGATTATATACCTGAATCATCCAATTCCATTAACACAACTTCAATAAACTTGAATGATTGGAAAATCTACGTACTCTTGCATACCATGTCAAGAAGGCTAGAAAGATAAGAAATTATGAAATTTCCAAGTGCATGTAGAATGAAAACTTTTTTATTTATACATTGTATTCACAATATGCAATATAGATTGTGCACAAAATAAATAAAATAAAAAACAGAAGAAAAGATGAGAGCTGCAATAACCCTTGAAATGCAATTCAAACTATATGGTAAATTGATATGTAAGTAGGTATAATACAGAATGATCATCATCACTGAGCACTTGATATATGATTGAACTACACAATGAGGACTGAGAAATTGCAAAGGGAAATACAAGTAAAAACTACGAAGAGATTTAATTACCTAAAAATAGTCTCCTTGGCCTTTTCAAATAACAGCCTTCTAGCAGGAACTCTTATCTACTGCATGACCTCTGTGTCACTCCTTAAATCAATCTCACACACTACTTTTCATTCTCCCAAAACCTTTGAATCGATAGGAAACCTCTCTAAGAACCTAGGAAAAACACAGTATGCTAAATATAATAGAAGGTTGGGATTAAACCAAGTTATAGAGGGATACACATTCAAAACAGTAATCATTATATTTTTGTGACACATTCTATATTTTAATTCAATAATAGAATGAGTGAAGAAACGACACAGCCACAGGTTGGGCTACCCACCATCTCAATATAGTCATTGACCCAACTATGGATCAAAAGATAAAAAATTACGTCGATGGTTGTATGTAGTGTTGTTGAAGGCAAGATTGTGGTGATTCTGAAGCTTGAGGACTGGTTCCTGGAAAGCACTGAACCCTTCCCATTTGTAGCCGGATTTTTACATCCTCATAAGGAGATAGGTTGTTGAGTGACCAACCAAGGCCTGAAAATTAGTGTTTCAGTGTAGGCAAGATTGGAAGTGGAATATGTGATGATGAACAAAGGGAAAATGATTTCGTTGAATTCGTGGAATAGGTTTTAGACACCAGATGAGAAGGCTAGGGCTGAGACATTGTGGGTACAATGACAATCTAGAGGTGATGTTTGGGGAGATTTTTTATTTACACAAATTTCAATTCTCAGTTTATACACTCGAAATTTTTCACCCTTTGTCTGAAAACCTAGTAACAAACAAAAACTCATGATTAGATATGAACTACTGAACCAATAGAAATGTGGTGTGTACTAACGTCGTTGATCATTTTGCTTGATCTTATGTGTCAACAAAAAGAGAATGATGTTTGAAAATAGAATGATTTATTTCCCCGAAATATCCTTTGTACTGGTAAAAAAATTTAAAAAATTTAAAAAAATTATTAACAAATCCAAACTAAACATCTATATACAGAGGATTATGGCAAAGGATTCAACTTGCTCTAAAAACTCATATATGTTCTTAAAATATATGTTTTTTCAATGATTGTAATATTTAACATTCTAACTCTATCAGTCTAATCACTCAACAAACAGAAATGATGACACTATCAAACTATCAGAAAGTACAAAGATAGGGAACTTCTGGGGTTTCCAAATCAATTTTTAAATACCAAACACTGAATAAATTTGATAAGCCTTGAAAATCAATTTATACACAGAAAAGCAAAGGAAGCAATAGTTGCAACCAAGACTAGAATATAGCACCTGCTGTTACCACAATTGAAAAGCTTGAAAGCCTCTTGAAGATTTGGTAATTGAGAAGCAATAGCTGCACCATCCCTTAACTGGAGCGTTTCATGAGGTATGCTACTATACATCCTAATATAGCACCTGCTGTTACCTGCAACAATTTCGATGAAGAAAAAAAAACAGTTTTCGTACGGACATGAAGAAATTCTTAGAGGATTTTCATTTTTGTAAAATGAAGAAAAATTCAGCCACGGACACAATAAATAATGATCATCATAATTATTCTTTTGTATGCAAACCACTATTATCAGGTGTATAATCTAAAGATATAATCTAACTGCACTCACTCAAAAAAGAGTGTTCTTATCCCAACAGATTAATTTTGTTTGGTTTGTTTTTCTTGTTTTCAGAATAAAACAATAATAAAAAGTTTGAAAACATCCATCGTTTCCTTCATTTGTGCAAAAACAGCTTTCGAAAATTTAAAAACTATTTTTTAGTGTTTCTTTACTAAAAACAAGTTTTCTATATTTTTCGAAATATGAAAACAGAAAAATGAAAATGATGCCAAACAGATTTAAAGTTTATTCCATAGAAAATGTACTAGTAGAATTGCAATATTTTCTCTCATGTATACAACAAATTTCAAAAGTACCACCAAGAATACATAAACTGGTACATCCCACTGATATTGCAAATGCACGAGTGTCTCTACTTACAGAAAATAAATGAAAGGCAGCATGGAAAAATACCCAATGACGAACTTTATAATGAAGATGCTGAGAATACTAGTCAGGGTACTAACCGATCAATTTTCCATACTCTTTTTCCGTCAATCATTTCAGGGGAATATCATATCCTGTCAAAGGAATGAAATTCTATATTACCAGTGGTATTCACCATCATGTACAGAAACAATAGTTACCTGAATCAAATAAAAAACTTACAAAGAAATGGTTGATTATGCAAAATGTGCTTATATATTTTGTTTGTAACATCTTTCCAACACCAAACATCATTTGCAATTAACACGCATTAAAATATGATCTGAAAATGAATAAAATAGTCTTCTTGGCCTTTTCAAATAACAGTCTTCTAGCAGGAACTCTTATCTACTGCATGACCTCTGTGTCACTCCTTAAATCAATCTCACACACTACTTTTCATTCTCCCAAAACCTTTGAATCGATAGGAAACCTCTCTAAGAACCTGGGAAAAACACAGTATGCTAAATATAATAGAAGGTTGGGATTAAACCAAGTTATAGAGGGATACACATTCAAAACAGTAATCATTATATTTTTGTGACACATTCTATATTTTAATTCAATAATAGAATGAGTGAAGAAACGACACAGCCACAGGTTGGGCTACCCACCATCTCAATATAATCATTGACCCAACTATGGATCAAAAGATAAAAAATTACGTCGATGGTTGTATGTAGTGTTGTTGAAGGCAAGATTGTGGTGATTCTTAAGCCTGAGGACTGGTTCCTGGAAAGCACTGAACCCTTCCCATTTGTAGCCGGATTTTTACATCCTCATAAGGAGATAGGTTGTTGAGTGACCAACCAAGGCCTGAAAATTAGTGTTTCAGTGTAGGCAAGATTGGAAGTGGAATATGTAATGATGAACAAAGGGAAAATGCTTTCGTTGAATTTGTGGAATAGGTTTTCCATACCAGATGAGAAGGCTAGGGCTGAGACATTGTGGGTACAATGACAATCTAGAGGTGATGTTTGGGGAGATTTTTTTATTTACACAAATTTCAATTCTCAGTTTATACACTCGAAATTTTTCACCCTTTGTCTGAAAACCTAGTACCAAACAAAAACTCATGATTAGATATGAACTACTGAACCAATAGAAATGTGGTGTGTACTAACGTCGTTGATCATTTTTCTTGATCTTATGTGTCAACAAAAAGAGAATGATGTTTGAAAATAGAATGATTTCTTTCCCCGAAATATCCTTTGTACTGGTAAAAAAATTTAAAAATTTTAAAAACATTATTAACAAATCCAAACTAAACATCTATATACAGAGGATTATGGCAAAGCATTCAACTTGCTCTAAGAACTCATATATGTTCTTAAATTATATGTTTTCTCAATCATTGTAATATTTAACATTCTAACTCTATCAGTCTAATCATTCAACAAACAGAAATGATGACACTATCAAACTATCAGAAAGTACAGAGATAGGGAACTTCTGGGGTTTCCAAATCAATTTTTAAATACCAAACACTGCATAAATTTGATAAGCCTTGAAAATCAATTTATACACAGAAAAGCAAAGGAAGCAATAGTTGCAACCAAGACTAGAATATAGCACCTGCTGTTACCACAATTGAAAAACTCGAAAGCCTGTTGAAGATTTGGTAATTGAGAAGCAATAACTGCACCATCCCTTAACTAGAGCGTTTCATGAGGTATGCTACTATACATCCTAATATAGCACCTGCTGTTACCTGCAACAATTTCAATGAAGAAAAAAAAAACAGTTTTCATACGGACATGAAGAAAATCTTAGAGGATTTTCATTTTTTGTAAAAAGAAGAAAAATTCAGCCACGGACACAATAAATAATGATCATCATAATTATTCTTTTGTATGCAAACCACTATTATCAAGTGTATAATCTAAAGATATAATCTAACTGCACTCACTCAAAAAAGAGTGTTCTTATCCCAACAGATTAATTTTGTTTGGTTTGTTTTTCTTGTTTTCAGAATAAAACAATAATAAAAAGTTTGAAAACATCCATCGTTTCCTTCATTTGTGCGAAAACAGCTTTCGAAAATTTAAAAACTATTTTTTAGTGTTTCTTTACTAAAAACAAGTTTTCTATATTTTTCGAAATATGAAAACAGAAAAATGAAAATGATGCCAAACAGATTTAAAGTTTATTCCATAGAAAATGTACTAGTAGAATTGCAATATTTTCTCTCATGTATACAACAAATTTCAAAAGTACCACCAAGAATACATAAACTGGTACATCCCACTGATATTGCAAATGCACGAGTGTCTCTACTTACAGAAAATAAATGAAAGGCAGCATGGAAAAATACCCAATGACGAACTTTATAATGAAGATGCTGAGAATACTAGTCAGGGTGCTAACCGATCAATTTTCCATACTCTTTTTCCGTCAATCATTTCAGGGGAATATCGTATCCTGTCAAAGGAATGAAATTGTATATTACCAGTGGTATTCACCATCATGTACAGAAACAATAGTTACCTGAATCAAATAAAAAACTTACAAAGAAATGGTTGATTATGCAAAATGTGCTTATATATTTTGTTTGTAACATCTTTCCAACACCAAACATCATTTGCAATTAACACGCATTAAAATATGATCTGAAAATGAATGAAAAGATAAACTTAAATAATGGGACAGAATAAGGAACTTTTCAAGCTAGATTCCAAAATGCTAAATTTCATCAAAAAGTGTGTGAAAATCAAATAGGCTAAATTCCTGTCTATCCTGAGCTTGTACAACTTCGAAGGCAGCACAAATTCATGCCCAATCATATGCAATCATAGGTCACAAATCATGAGCTTCAGGAGGAAAGTCCTCACTTCTCTCTCTCCTCCCCTGCTTCTTGTTTTCTCACTCTTGAATCTCAAATAAAAGAAAATTGAAGTACCAAGAAACCCGGAGGTCCTGTGCCACTACCACCATTGCTGCCATCAACTCCAGCTACACCGGCAAAACCACATTAATTAACCAACACTTTCTAATATACACAAATAAATATATGTATCTATAAATATATATGTGGGGTGTATTTGCAAAGCATGACTGTAATATCGGAAAAATTCTTCAATTTGGCCCTTAGAATATGGTTGGTTTTATAGTCTTCATCACATCAACAATCAAAATCTCTCTTTGAAGCATGGATTTAAAGATTAGAAGAGGTATTGTCAAAAGAATTAGCATGACATGATATGCATTAGAGTATGAACCATTTTTTCTCCCAGATGAAGAATGTGGCTCATACATCATAACTTTTTCAAGTAAATGAATAAACTACTCATCTTTGTGATATCATATGTTTCATAAATTGGCAAATGAGGGTATGATGTCAATACGGCTTCATTAATTCATAAACAATTTTAAAATTATAGTTTTTTTTAACAATTCTCTAGTTTGAATACTTTTAGTTACTCATAATATTGGAAGGTATGCACATAAAAGTAGTAATACTTTGACCGTAAAGGATGATATTCTCCTGCTTTGCGCCATAGCTTTCCTCAAGACATTTATATGCAGCCTCAATATCTGCGTAGGTATTCTGCTCACTTGGCTGCAACACAAAGAAGGTATGAGCTGTAGATGACACTTTTAGGCACTACAAGTCGCACCATATAACTTAATTAACAAGAAACTGTTATGTAGAAAAAAAATTCAATTGTCACACACCTTCCCGGAAGACTGTCCGTACCCGAAATAGTCATACCTGCACAAAGTTAAATGCTTAAATAAACTTCTTTATATCAGCAGATGTATATGACTAAAATTAGCAAATCTTTCATATGCAATAAGAAATCCCAACCATCAGTTAATCAAACATTCACATTTATTAGTCCTTTTAACATATAAGGCTTTGTCTCAACAAAGAAATCCCAAGCATTAAAGGTATCCCTTAAACAAAGATTAATTCCTTTTCGATAATCATGCAATCCAAAAAAAAAAAAAAAGAACAACAAAAATCTGTAGGAAAAGATCATCATAACAATCCACCAAATCAGGTATTAAACTTAAGAAAACCCAATATATAAAGAAAATACACCAAAGCATCGATTTTTATTATTTGATGAGCATAACCCTCCACCAAACCCAATAAAATAAATAGGTTAATTAACAGAATTACAAGAAATCCCAAGAACACTCAATTGATTTCGTTGCTCATAGAAAAAGAAAAAAAAAATTAGATTAAAACAGAAGCACCAATAGAATCGAAATCACCATCAAAAGACAGAGTAGCAGAAAGAGAATCGGAATCGAAAAGCAAAATAAAAAGATAGAGGAAGTGTGTACCGATCTGGAAGATTGATTCAAAACTAGGAAATCGAAAATCTGATTCTGGATTCTCTCTCTCTCTCTTGAAGCGATTGAGAGAGTTTGAATTACGCTTTTATAGCTTGAAGGAGTAGCCATGACGAGTCTCAAGGGGCTCTAAGACCCTAGAGCTCCAATCAAACCCTAGATCGGCAATGCAGTGGCGACTCCATCGTCATCGTCCTCCTCATCATTCACGCTCTTCTCTGAACTGTCCTCACCATCATCTTCTCTATTACTCCTGTGAATCAACCTATCTCCTCTCTTGCTCCGACTCGACCGATCTCGGTCCCCGTCCCTGTCTCGATCTCGATGATCTCGAATTAGATTTGAACAAGTAATGGAAATCGAACCTGGTGAATCTCTCAAGGAGAATGAGGAGAGACAGAGAAAACCCTAGATCTAGATCTTGGACGGTGAGAGAAAACGAGAAGAGAAAGAAATCAAGACTGAAGGAGACGGAGCTCTGTTATAAAGTGGAAGTGTGTTTAACGCATGTCTTTTAATTTAACTTTAGGTCTTTCACAGCGTTTTTCAAAATACGTTGTCTAAGAAACGTGGTTATAGGCAATTTTTGTTGTAGTGATGGTTATGGGTAATCAAGAGAGAAACAACGTATGTTTGTTTTCTTTCCAAGATACTGACTCTCTCCCAAAATAACGATCAAAGCCATTTGCACTGTGGTTTGTGTGGGTGATATTCAATACTGTAATATCACTTCACTGCTGGGTTGATTGACTAGATTCAGGAAGTACGTGATTTATCCACGAGGTTTTAGATCAAAAAAGGTATGATCTAAACATTTTATTCCGCTGCATGTTTTGTGTTTTGATTTATATTGGTATCAGAGCCTTTGATGGATATTTTCGTGTTTCCTTTAATCATGTGTATATTTTTACATGTGTATGTTTACATTATATACATGAATGTTTGTAAAGAACAAAAAAATCTACTTTGATTAGATTAAGAGCATAAATATTTTTTTTATGTTCATTAATGTCTTTTTTCATACCATAAACGGTTTTATTTTGAAAAAAGGAGTCCGGCAGTACAAAAATCGGACCAGAAAGTAACCTGGAAGGCGGCGCGTGGTATTCACGCGCCACCTGACGCCGTGAGTCGCTCTCACGCACTGCCACGCGCCACCACGCGCCAGACGCTCTGCCGACGCGCCTGCACGCGCCCTCACGCACGCGTCAGCGGCGCTGTCCACGCGCGCGCCCTCCGCGCCACGCACGCGCGCCGTGTGCTGAGCCACGCGCACTGAGCCATGCCATTTTTCCTCCATCGGCTTGGTTGGCTTGGCTGCTGATGCATAAGGCACTGTTTGTTTTGTTTTTAATTCTGAATCGCGTTAAATGATCATAATTAATTCATTACATATTTGTTTTATGTGTGGCTTGTACTGTTAGACTCAGAATTAATTTTTCTACATTCTGTAAAATTTTGAAAATTTTCAGAAAATATAAAATATTTTTTCTGTGTTAATAATTCATGTTTTATGCTTTAAAATGCTTCTGGTATTGCATAAATAATTTTCTGGGGTTGAAATATTTATTGTAGACTTCTGAAAGGTTTTATTATTTACTAGTAATATTGTCTCATTTTATCAGTTTCTGGATTTTTTATTTCTAATTTTATGTGTATTTATTAGTCATTTAAAATTCCAGAATATTTCAGAAAAATTTCAGAATATTTCAGAACAATGTACATTTTAATTATGGCATAATCTGAATATTGTTTCTGTTTACTAGAGAGAGAGAGAGAGAGAGAGTACATCAGAAGCATTTCTTGAACCAAGGAGTTTCAGTTGAGAGAAAGTAGAGAGAGAAAGCACAGTTTCAGGGTATACATTCTCCTGTTCTTCTCTGTTTTGCAGGTATGCATTCGTTGTTCTACCTTATTCTTTCAATTCTGTCAGGTTTGTTTAACTTAAAGATCATTTTTCTCTCTCTTTTCCATGTGACACTCAACATTTGTAATGGGTTGAAGTCATTTCTCTGTTTCTTTATCTGTGAAACCCTAATATTTCATTTACAAAATTCTGGGTTTTTGACAATATATTAGTGTCGAAGAAGTGGAGAAGTTGTATATGTAATTAGTTTGATTTCATGTTTTGGTTTTCTATCTTCTGTTTAATCTTAAATGCGTCCATTTCTTTTATTTTCTTCGAACAACTCGTTCCAATTATGTTTGGTTTGACAGAAATCAGTTCTTGCGCGAATTTTGCTTCAGATATATTAACTTTTTATTTCTCAAGAAACTTTCCATGAAAACACTTATTGTCCAAACATTTTGGGTTGATGTCTCTATGCTGGCTCATTTTGAGTTTCTAGTATAGAGCTCCCACATGCAGGTGTTCTCAGCAGTCGCACGGTGCAGTGGCTAGTATGAGATTGTTTATTTTTGGGAGATTGAGATAGAGATGTGGCAGTGTCATGCCAACTCATGTGCGAGTGGGAGATGTTAGTAATGGGCGCCCATGTGGCATGACCATTTGAATTTGAATTTGGAATCCTATCCAAATAGGTTTTGAAATTGAATTCAAACCTATTTAGGATAACCACTCAAGATACAGATATTATCAATTTTAACTGATATGGATAGATATAATAATATATTATATATTTGATATATGGTTATGGGTAATCAAGAGAGAAACAACGTATGTTTGTTTTCTTTCCAAGATACTGACTCTCTCCCAAAATAACGATCAAAGCCATTTGCACTGTGGTTTGTGTGGGTGATATTCAATACTGTAATATCACTTCACTGCTGGGTTGATTGACTAGATTCAGGAAGTACGTGATTTATCCACGAGGTTTTAGATCAAAAAAGGTATGATCTAAACATTTTATTCCGCTACATGTTTTGTGTTTTGATTTACAAAAATTTTCTTAGAAAAAAAAATCACATTGCAATTTTACTCTTTTACATTATTTCTGCCAACAATAATGCGACTCTCACATGCGTTGCGCTTGGGGATCCAACTAGTATATATATATATATATAGGAAGAGAGCTTTGCTAATCCATACGCATTTATCACTAAATCAAGACCAAAAAGGAATGTTGTGGTACACCTCTCCCAAAATGTGTGTACCATATGAATTATTATGTATTTTTATGGTATATGGTATTCATTTTTGTAGTGAATGTTATTTATTTTTATTTTTTTTATATAGTTACAATAAATTGTGGTTCAAAAATGAAGATACACATTTTTTGGCTAGAACATGTTTGGACAGAAAAATATATAATATTACCACAAAAATACATAACACTATCACAAAATACATAACTTTATTTCCGAATCATAAATTGTTGTAACTCTACAAAAAAACTTACGTAATATTTACCACAAAAATATGTAACATACACCATAAAAATGTGTAATAAGGTACATATGATATACACAATTTGAGATATATATATCACAAAATTTTTATATATTATATGTTGTTCAAATGATAAAAATGTTATTTTCTTCACCAAATGTTTTGCGTTTGAGGCCTATTTAAATAAATTAGAAAGGTATTTTTAAAATTCAAAATGTCACATTGTATCAATATAGTTTTCAACTTATAATAATATAAATTTAAATAGACTAGAAGATATTTTCAAAAATTAAAATGTTATATTAACTTATTTTGAGAGGACTTACTTTTTGGGAAGATGTTAATACCAAGAGAAATTTTCACTTTAAAATTACAATAATAATAGTATCGATAGATATTTTCTTGCTATCGTTAAAAAAAAGAAAAGAAAAAAAAAAAAAAAAAGAGATAGATATTTTCTTGCCACTTGCTTTTATAATGAATGCGTTTTTTGGGGGCCCCATCCTTTTTTGTGTGCTATTTTGGACGTTGATTTGACAGGACCTAATTTTTTTGCCTAATTTTATGCACGCCTCCTTTAAAATTTAGGGGAAAAAAAATTAACTTTACCTCCATTTAAGTGAGTATTTAGGCTTAATAAATTTATTGTGAGATTGATTTTGATGACTCCAATTATTTATTTTTTAGATTTTATTTAGTAGAATGTTTATATAAAAAATAAAATAATTAAATTTTAATAACTATATGTTTGAATCATATTTGTTTTAATAATAATTTTTTTTATAATATAAATTTGATTCAAACATATGATTATTGATATCTAATTATTTTGTTTTTTTTTTTTTTTTTGCAATAAATTTTTATAATCGGGAAAAAAATTTTTTGAAAATTTTTAAATTTTTTATATGCTTTAAAATAATTTTTAGTTTTATGTTTAGTTATAAGTTGTAAATTTTTTTATGAAAAAAATTATCTACAAACAAATTTTCATGAGTAATCAAATCAAACAAATTTTTTCAAAAAAAAATTCAAAATTTTGTTTGGTTACCTACTTTTCAAAATCACTCTCTCTCATACACATCAAATCAATCACTTTTTTTTAAAAATTGTCTCTCCAAAATAATTTCCAAAATCATTTCTGAAAAAATACAAACCAAACAAATTTTTATATTTTTTATCTAAAAGATTACTCCACAAACACAAACCAAACGCACCCTCATGGTGAGATGGCCAACTTGAACAAAGCAAACCCTAAGAAAAAAACAATGCAAATTAGCCTCCATATTTTAGATTTAATTACACTATCTCTTTTAAAGTTAAATTACATAACAGTTAGGTCATTTTTCATGAATAATTTATTAGTCATATAAATAAAAATATAATTGTATTATCTCTTCTTTATTAAATGTATATTTATTTTATCTATTTTTTAATATTTATCTATCATCTGGATTAGTTTTAACCAGTTTAGTTTTACTAAAAATATAAGTCAATATAATTCTGTCAAAAGTATTAAATTAATTATATTTTTTCAAAATTGAAAGAAGGTGAGTGTAATTTATTAAACTAAAAAAAAAATCTAAAAAAAAAAAGAAGTGTCGTTGAGCTATAGTGGAATTAAAAATTAAGGGAAAATTACACAAGGGTAGCTTTTTTTAGGACCTGGTACGATATTTTGGCCTGTAATGCTGGGTTAGATTAGGGATTGTTTGGAATGTGTTATATAAGTGTATTTTTTGATTTTTTAACTAAAAATAAATAAATAAATAAATATTTGTAATAATTTTTTGATTTTTTATGAAAAAATATGTAATAAAATATTATAGTAAAATTAAAAAAACCATTCTATCTTTATTGACTTTTTGACTTTTAGATAGTTGAATTCAAATTTTACCCTATAAACTTTTCTAAATAGTATGAATTTTTTTATTTTTTTTTGTAACTTATTAACATTATCACATTCGTAGTTATTCCAAACCAAGACTATTTTAGACTCCTTCGATAAATTGATTGTGCTTGAGATTTATAATGTAACCCATCCGGTCTAGTCTGAAATAATATATTTAAATATTTATTATTATTATTATTATTCATGAAATATATTGAAAACTAATGCAATGAGAAATCAACTGGTATGAGATAAAAGCAATTAATTCCGCATATATTTCAAAACTAACTCTAATATAAGGTTTATCAGTGGGTATGTTAGAATATCTCCGACGTTTACACTTTTTTTTTCATTAAATTTGAGTAAAAATTTCATCCGATATTGAGTGTTCTAACGGATTTTTCATCAAACTATCGGTCGATTGGGAGAATGTCCGGCTGGTTGACTGGTTAATGCAAATTTATTAGAAGTCTGAAGTAAGGAAGAGATTGTCTAGGAGGACAACTGGTCGGTTTAATGAAAAATTTAAGAAATTATCAATTTGATATTAGTTTGATGTTAACATTGGAATACCAAAATTAGATTTCTTTAAAGTCTCTACCTTGATTTGGTTAATTTTTTTTATTTATGAATTTAAATACAACTAGTATGTATGTATATATATAGATTGGGATGACATTATAGAAATGTAATTTCTTCAGGATTAGGATTAGGATTAGGATTGGGATTGGGATTGGGACTGGGATTGGAATTGAAATTGGGATGACATTGTAGACCTTATGTTTATGCTGGGTCGGCCTTGGGGTAGACACGTGTCTCTTATTAAGTGGTGCAAGTTTGCCCTAAACTCACCCTCACTTGGTGGATGTGCACTTCTAAAATTGAAAAATGTTTGGTGGCTACAATATTCGCGGCTCAAATGGCTCGAATTGACCAAGTCGTTTTGGTCAATTCGAGCCATTCGAGCATGGGAAATTCGGGCCCTCTATCATTGCTGCCTAAAATTACACTAACCTTTCTAGAGGTTTGAAAAAATACAAAAATTTTCATAATTGTGATATAATTAAATTGAGTTTTCTTTTAGTAAAGTTAAAGAAACTGAAACTAATATAGGTACTATCAAGATACAAAAACAAATGATATATATATATATTAGTGTTAAAGTATATGATAATATCATTTTTTTCATTCAAATGACTAATAAATTACTGATGAAAAGGGACTAGGTCTCGTTTGACAAGTTGTGATTTTAGCAAAAAAGTCAAAAAAAAGTCACTAAAAAATAAAAAATCCAACAACAAATATCAAAAAGTTTAAGATTTTCTTTTCTCTCTACTTTTTGCACATCTTTTCGTAAAAAATCAAAAAGTCATCCCAAATATATTTTTTTTTACATTAAATTTTAGCAAAAAAACCAAAAAGATACTAAAAAAGCATATTCCCAAACGAGGCCAAGTATTATGTAAATTACAATCGTAAGGGTGATTAATTTAATTATATCAAATTTGTGAAACTTATTTTATTTTATCCAAATTCAATGGTAGGTTAGTTTAAGTTACCTAAAAATTAAAGGACAAATTACACAAATAGTCCCTATAGTTTGGGGCTTATGTCATTTTGGTCCCTGACTTTTCAGTTGTGACACATTTGACCCTGAATTTTGAATCTTGTTCCAAATAAGGACAATTGAAGTTACCACTGTTTAATTTCAAGGGAAAAATTGTCAATTTAATAAAATATAAACTTTTTTAACAAAAATAAATATCAAAAAAATATTTTAAATTTTTTAAAAATTATTTTATCCACCAATGATAAAATTATGTAAAATTGATAAAAATTAATAAAAATTACATGATTAATTTTTTAAAATTAATTTTACATAATTATCATCCAAACACATAATAAAAATTAATTTGGTAAAAAAAATAAATAAATGTTTAAAAAAATTATCAATTTTATATAATTTTATTTTTGGTGGGTAGAAATAATTTTTAAAAATTCAAAAATATTTGTTTAACATTTATTTTTGTCAAATTAGTTTATATTTTATCAAATTGACGATTTCACCCTTGAAAAATCTAATAATATTTTCAATTGTCCTTATGTGGAACAAGATTCAAAATTCAAGGTCAAATGTATCACAATTGAAAAGTCAATGACCAAAGTGACATAAGCCCCAAACTATAGAGATTATTAGCGTAATTCAACCAAAATTAAATAAAAGGGTAAAACAAGTGACATGTGATATCACAATCTAAAAGTTTACTAATATGTAAATATAATAAATTTCACTATTTATGTAACAACTATAAAATTGACTTTGAACAAATAGTTATATTTAAATAATAGTTATATCATATAGCAATAGTACCATGGTATTGAATTTGTAAATAACGTTAGAAAACTTCGACATATCAGTGTTAAATTTCTCTTCATCTGTAAAACAAGGGATTGGATCTTAGTTAACTAATTTATTAAATAACTTAACAATTGACAAGTTTTATTGAAAGTCAATTTAAGAATCAGGGACAAGTGCAGGAACGAAAGCAGTGGGTGCCAAGGGGGCCATGGCCACCCTTAGGTTTCGTATGATTCTTCCATTACCCTTTGAATTTATGAATAATTTTAGTATATGGCCCTCTTAAGTTTTTATTTTTTATTTTTATTTATTCTTTATTTCATAAGTAGATTTTACGATATTTATGACATGATACTCAACTATTTTTCATATTATGTATTATCATTATTTGATATTAATATTCATTTGTTGTTTTTTGTTATAAAAATCAAACAAATATACTTTTTATTTATATAAACTATATTAACTAATAAAATACTTTAAATGACAGTCTAATAAATTATATACCAAAATCCCCATTATATAGCTCAAAAATTGTATAAAATAGTTGAGATAAATATTAAGAAATCATTCACATAAATATATTGATGCTAGTTTTTTTTTTTTCATAATATTTATAAAAGAAATTATTATTTTCAAAAAAACTAACTTTATTTATTTTTTTTGTACTTACCTTGATACCGCTTGAATAAATTTTGTAGTTTTGTCCTTGTTGAGAGTGATGTTTCAAGGCCTTGAGCAGTTTTATGATCTTCCTTTTGTCGACTAGAAGATTCATCATAAAGGTAACGCTGCACGCGGCCTTGCTGCGGTTCACCCTTTACACGGTTTGGAACGTTGGATACGCGTGCACCGGGGGAGCCGTTATCCCAATTTGTGGCCGCCGCCCAACAATTTTAAGTCATGTTTTCCCATCTTAAAAAAGGGGTAAATTACAAGCAGATTCTTTAAAATTTGTTTAAAATATAAACTGTTTTTTTATGATTTTAAAAATTATATTGTACCTTTTGAAGTTTTTAATTTCATAATAAATAATTAATTTTATTTATAAATTTTCAAGTCAATTAACAGTTTTTAATAATATCATAAATATATTTTAATTAATAATTTAAGTATTTTTATTACTATACAGGAGAGTAAGTAAGGGGTGTATTTGTAATTTATTCTAAAATAAATAAATAAATAAAATTGAAGTTATGTGTATTTAGGGGTTTGGGCACTGAATTATTAATTAGTGGGTTAGAAAAATTATGTTTGATTTGAAAAAATGTCATGTGACTAAGGGAAGTGAGGATGTTGCTGCGCGGGCTGTGCAGCAAAGACTGTTGTGTGGCACAATGGGCCTATTTTGGAGTCCATTTTGATAATCTGAACCGTTCATGTTTTAGAATATATCAAGTAGAACATACCTGCAAAAAATCAAGGTAATCAGATATCGTTTACCTATTCATCCACTCATATTTGTATTCATTTTAATATTTTAAATTACAATTATTATTTATTTTTATTGATACAAATGTGAGTAGATAAATTGATAAACGACATTCGATTAACTTAATTTTTTGCAGACATATTCTACTTGATGTATTCTAAAATGTCAACAGTTTGGATTATTAAAATGAGCCCCGAAATGAGCCCATTTTCTGCACAACAGCCACTATTGTGCAGCCCGCACAGCAGCATCCCCACATTCGTAAGTAAGAGTCCCATTAGACTATGAAATTTCTTCGAGAATGTGCTTAGGCTTCCTATGGAGAACTTGGGATTACTAATCTAATCATATGAGAATGAATGATAAAAAGATTTTGTAGCCCCACTCTACAAAAATAATATAATCGCTTTTTATATAATGAAACCTTAAGCATAATTTTATAAATTTAGTCTTATTAATTAATATTACCACACTTGTCGACAAGCAAACATAATTTAGCTTAGATTTACAACCTAATACTACCATACTAGTAATCCGATCACTCCATTTCACCATATTCATATTTTGATTACTCCTAATTTGAAAAACAAATATGGCCTTTGTTTTGTACTAATTTTAAAAGCACACAACTAATGAAATTAAAATCTAAAGAACCTAAAATAGTAAGAAAATTAAAAAAATTCTAAATTTTAAAACCCATTACCTGTTAAGATAAAATAAAATAAAAATTAAACTCATACAATCATTTAACCAAAAAAAATAAAAAAAGTGCTTATTGATGTATTTTATAATATATAAAGGTAACTTGGTGGAACAGAGTTAAAGGGTATAAGAAGATAGTAAAAGTATTGGAAATAGAGTCATGAGTAATGAGTAACATATTTGGATATCACGTGACATTTTATATGATTCCTTATATGACACAAAATTTTAATTTTAATACTTTCTAAATAAAATATAAGACCTAGTAGAGATAATTTGATTAGTGCAATATGAAATGATGTAAATAATATACAAATGTGATGCCTAAATGTGGTAATCTAATATTATATAGGGCAATCGGTCGAAAAATTCAAATTTGAATTTGTTTGGTTGAACAACTCAGGTGCTGAAATACATTGTCCAAAAGGATAAGTTTAGACACAATAACCAAAATATCTCTTATATATAACATATACACGGTACTCACCAAAACCCTACCTCTCTCTCTCTCTCTCTTTTTGCCTCCTCCTCCGATGTCTTTTAAGCCATCGCCTCCTCTAACGCCACTGTGATTGAAAAGCTTTGCTTCGTCTGCCGACAACCCTCTCTCTTTAAAACTGCCAGCAAAGCCTTATTCAGAGCTCCACCTCCAAATCTGCCATCGAACTCGATGCCGACTCGGTGGTACGGCTATTTCTAACTTACGAACCTTAACGATTCAAGTGCCCTAAGGTTTTGCAAATGGTAAAGTTTCTTAGATCTAGGGTTTTCTTCGTATTCATTATTAGGGATGACAATTTGAACCCAACCCGATAGGGACTTTGCCTTCCGACCCCGATTTGAGCGATTTTTTCCTCAAAAATACTCTTAAGGGGCCGGGGATGGTATTCGAAAATGAATTCCCGATAATTTTTGACCTAGAGACGGTGATACGTTTCCCATCCCTGTCCCCAGCCTGACCCTGTCCCCATTCTCATTTTCTTCCAAAATAAAATTACTATTATACCCCTCTCTATATATGTGTGTTTTTTTTTCTATTTTTTTGACTCAATTTAGGGTTAGGTTCACACTTACACATACACATCGCCTCTCCCTGTTGCTACTCCCTCACTGCTTGTCCGTTCCTCCCTCACCGTCGATGTCACTCCTCCCTCACCGGCATCTACCTTCTCCCTCACCAACGTCTTCCTTCTCCCTCACCGACTCTCCCTCTCTCTTACGGTTATGGCGGCTCGCCTCTCTCTCATGGCTAAAAAAACTAGGGTTTGCAAATCAAAATATCGACTCTATGATACACACATGCATACATACGTATATTTGTTTTTGATTTTGATTCTCTTCCATATTCTTCTCAGCTTGGTAAGCACATTTTCCATTTTTTTTTTTGAAATCTTTCGGGCTTGATTTGGGAAGTTTAGTCTTTGTTCCAATTTTGTGTGATTTTGGGCATAATGGAGGGGCAGAATGAGGATAAATGTGGATTTTTGCTCCCAACTTAAAGGTGATGTGATTAGTTTTTTGGGTTTTTGTGGGTTAACGTTCAGATTTGTTTCTGATTTTGTTGCATGTTCGAGTTTTGTATGTGAGGTTAAGCAATTTCGATGTTTTTTTGTTGTGTGTGTGTGTGCGCGCGCGTTCTTTGTTCTTTGTTTGTTTTATGATGTTTTGTCTATCTCTTTGGTTGCATGACATTTATTTGATTCCTAGATTCATTTTTATTTTTTATTTTTTTGCCATTTTGGTGCCTCAATCATTTTCTGGGTTTGTTTGAATCTGTCTCTTGAATTTCAACTTTCTTACAAATTTACTAGTAACCCAACCCAACTTTTGATTGGTGAAAAAGTAGAGAAAAAAAAAATGAAATTGGTACAATTCTGACTTTTGTATTTGTTAATTTATTCTTCTTCTCTTCCTTTGAGGGTGTTTCTTTTTTTTTTTTCTTTTTTTTTTAAGTCTAAATGAAAAATCTAGGTTTCAAGAATTTTAATTTAATTGCCATAGTTCTACATTTCTCAGCGACCAAGCTGAACCACTGCTTTTAACAAAGTTAGGTACAATTTTTATTGTTGAAATTTTTAATTTTTTGAAAAAAATGTAAACAAAGCTCTCTCTCTCTCTCTCTCTCTCGAATCTGTTGAATATCATCTGCACTTTGATGGTATATCTGAGTTTAGGATTGCAAAAGGGGATATGCAACATTAAAAATAAAAATAAAAAATTGGGTCGGGCATTTTTTAGGATTGGGGAAACCCGATCCCTGTTAGGGGGCGGAGACGGAGGGGTGATGGGTTCTTTACCGTGGATCAAGAATGGGGATTTTTTTACCTTCAGGGATCAGGGATGGGGAGTGTAATCCCGACCCCACCCCGGCCCGTTGCCATTCCTATTCATTAGCTCTCACATCCTTGAAGCTCTGAATCTCGTAAAATCTGCAAGGTAAAACCCTAGATCCAAGTTGATCGGTTTTTTATTCAGCCTTAGCATTTTTTAAATTGGATCCACTAGATTAGAGGGTTCCACTGTTGCGTAGGAGATCCGGATTTATTAATGTTAAATAGTTACAAATTGGTTATTTTGAATTTGGTATTGAATAATGTTTCGATTATATTGGCAGGTCTGTCATTCTTGTTAAAATTCATCGAGATCTACCATGTACCTCTCCCATTTTGCAACTTCAATTCACTTTCAAATAGACAAATCTAAAGAGAAAAGAGATCTAGTGTTCATTGAACAAACCTGATCAGATCTGGAAAAAAAAAAATTTTTGAATAGATAAGAACAAAAGTTTGAATATATCTGATGTGATGAAAAAAGATTGTTCAAAAAATTATTTCAACAAATCAGATCTTTTTGAACAGATAAGTTTGAACAAATTGATGAATATGTGATTGTTGTTGTTGATGATGAACATGTAGAAAAAAATAGATAAAGATTTGTTTGTGAATTTAAATAGATTTGTGTATTGAATTTCAACAGATAGAAAAATTAAACTAGAATTTCAAATAGATAGGAAAAAATAGGACAATAATTCAACAGATAGAGTTTCTGAATTTTAACAAATAGAAAAAATTAGAACAATAATTTTAACAAATATTTGAACAGATAAAAATCAACAAATAGAATTCAGGGAAAAAATTGAACAGATAAGAAAATTTGGATAAACATTTGAACAGATAAGAGGAAAAAAATTGAACAAATAGTCAAAAAATTTGGACAGTTAGAAAAAAAAAAATTTGAACAAATAGATATAAATTTGAATAGATAGTCAATGAAAAGTCAACAGATAAAAAAAGTTAACAGATAAATTAAGAGATAAAATTAGAAATAAAAGTGTCCTTCCAAAATAATAAAAGGATTTCTCACCAAACTATTTGACAAAAAGTGAATCAATTATCAATAAACAATATTCACTGGATTCAATGTTTTATACTCTTTTGGATTTATCACCAATTTATTCTATTATATATTGACCAAAAGGGAAATACAAAAGACAAAGCTTAAACTTTGAAGTTTTGTTCAACACATGAATTAAAATGTAAACAGAATACATTTCAATTTTGTATATGTTTTTGTGTTGGTATTGGATCCACAAGATAATCAATAAAACTGGCCATAGTGAAAAATATATATATGCTTGTATGGTATTCTTTCAATATGAAATGTTTTTTTTTAATTGAGGTTCTTTTCTTAATGAAATTCTTAGACGACCGCTTAATTTGTCTAATACTTGAGTTGCCCTGGCTTGGCCAGCAAATGTAATTTATGGGATAGCTAATATCTGTACAGATGATGATTTCTTGAACATCTCCAAGTTAACCTTATCTTTCGATTCCATCATGTCTCTTTCAACAGACCACCAAAATAAATACACAAATAAACACGTTTCTTTCAAAGTGATGCCCCTTTCCCACAAAAAACAAAAAATAAAAAAATAATAAGTAATGCCCCCTTGGTGTGTGCCACAAATCAAAAACTTAGCGCGGTACAAATGTGTTAAAAAAATCATGTCCTCGACGTAGCTTTCATTCTCAACATTATATATTTACACCCATGACGGGAAAAAAAATAAAAATAAAAATATAATGGAAAGAAAGAATTTTTTTTTATAGAAAAGTCTGTCACCCAATTTTTTCAAAAGGAAATTGATAAGATAAATTGCATGATCTAGTCTAGCTATAAAGTAGAGTAAACTATATTTTGAATTTTGAAAATTTTATAAATTTCATATTTTTGGTATAATTATAGAATTTTTCTTCGAATAACAACAAGATGAATGGAACAAACAAAATTTGTGTAATTACATTTCTATCCTTACATCTATATCAAAAAAAAAAAAAAAATTCAAAAAACAAAAAGACGAAAAGCAAAATAAAAAACTACAAAAAAAAAAAAGAAAAAAAGAAAAAAAAGAGACAAGGATTACGCAACTAACCTATCCCAAACCTAACTCTAATTCTCTCCTCTCTACCACTACTGCCATTTCCCCAATATCCCGTTCCTTCCCCTCCATCCTCTTTTTTTATTTTTCTTGGTCCAGCATCACCACAACATATTAGAGGTTGATTTGGGTGGCCTTATTAAGGTGTCGACAATGAGGGTGGTGGTAGTAAAGGACATAGAGGTGGTAGATGGTGGAGTTTGTTCAGATTGGGGTTGGAGGAGCTCGGTTTTGAGTTCGAAGTGGCTTGGGAATGGATTGGTTGTAGGGGTATCGACAATGGGTGGTGGGAGGAACATATGTGGTGACTAGAAGAGGAGAGGCTAAAGTTTAAGTAAGGAATTCATGGTGGGTCTAGCGAGGGTTTGTAGTGGAGCTGATGGAGGTTTGAGGTGGGCTTGGTGGGATTTCCACAACAATTGGCAACCACGCAATATTCTAAAAAACTGTTAGCCAAATCAAAAAATGAATCAGACTAACAGTTATTTGTTCAACCATCAAGTCAATTAGAATCAAATCGTGACATCATAACTACCTCATACGAATTGATCTTTTGTTGCCTAGAAGTGAGACCTCATGAGAACAACGGGTCAAAATGGGTTATACATTTAAAGCAATTCACCCCAAACTCGCCCATTTATTTATTTATTTATTTATTTGATCAGCAAAGAAAAGGAACTTTATTAATGAATCAGAAAACAATTACATCAATAAAAGAAAAATAAGGATAAGCGCAAAAAGTATCATAGCGAACCAAATCAATCTCAACTAGGTTAGCACCGATAAAACTGCCCAATCATATGTTAGCACACCATCAATAGTTGGTGAGGAACCAACCACAAACACCAAAACAAACCTCACCCAAGCAGAAGTTAACCAAACCTAAAACAAAAAGTGCAATCCAAAACTAACAAACAGCCAAAAAACAGGACAACAACAAAGAAAATCAGTTATAGATTGTTGGCCAGACAGAACAACAACAATCCATAGCAACAGAAACATGAGCAGCAACCAACTCAAAATAAACACTGCCCACATAGATCACCAGCAATCCATAGCAGCAGCAGCCAAACTCGCCCATTTAATAAATGAGCTTAAACGGGTTAGGTTTATTTGGATACGGTTTGACAAATGAACACATCCAACCCATTTACTTTATCTCTTTTTTTCTTTTTCTTTTTTTTTTTTAAATATTTTTAAAAGGAAATATTTTTTTTAATGTTTTTTTAGAAAAAAAATATTATTTTATATTTAAAAAAAAATTATGTTTCATTTTTTCTAAAAAAATATTTTTATTTTTTTCAAAAATAAAAAATTAGTTTTTTTATTTTTTTAAATTTTTAATTAATTATTTATTTTTTTAAAAATATTCTTTTTATTTTTTAAAAAATATTTTAATTATTTATTTTTAAAAATATATTGTTTATTTATTTAATTTTTTATATTTTTTAAAAATTATTTAAAAAAAAATTAGAATTAGTGATAGAAGTGGTACGCATTTAGACAAGTTTAAATGGATATCCATGTCCAACCTATGTAAATCCAGATTTAATTGAATTGACAATGAGCAACCTATTTACGCCCATTTATTAATTTGGGCTGGGTTAATATGAGTTTTAAAGAGATATAATTGGATGAGTTTATGGGTTTGGGTTGGATTTACCAACTTTACTAATAAGTAATATATCTATATCTGTACATAGTTATCATTTTCCTATTATATTATAAGCTACTAAATTTGTTAATCGTTAGTTTTTTTTGTAAGTGGGTGATTAGTTTAGGTTGGTTCGGGGGCACTATCATACCAACTTCATGTACTTAAACATCATTACAGCTTCCAATTAGAAGGAATTAACACAAAAACCTGCTGAGATGATTGAATCTCAACAAATGCTTAATGTGACTACTTTAATTAATAAAAAAAACCTGTTTGGAATGAAGTCCTAGTGACTTTGGATCCCGAAACAAAAATTAATTTGCTCATATTTATGATCATATAAAAAACATCAATAATATTATAGTGATCTCATTTATATGCCATATTATTTACTGTCTCACGTAGAATACATATGCTAGTTGAATGGGTCTCGCTGCTTACATCCGTTATCAACCACTAAGGTACTGAGGCTCTATTTGTTTTGGGCTATAGGGAGGAGAATGAGATTCATAGCGAGTTGAGACCCACTAATGTCATATTTGTTTTGAAAGATTGAGAGATGATTCATAATTCCCTTCGCATTACGAATCTCCATTGTGAGGGCATTAGGATAGGCCCATTGGACTGGTATTAGAAATTAGCCCGCTGGACTATTTTTTAAAAATATTTTTTATCTATTTTTTTTTTATTTTTTTTACATGTTCGGTATTTTTTTTTTAACATTAATGTTTAATTTTTTGTATTTTTTATTGTTTTATTTTGTTTTGGAAATTTTTTATTTTTTACATGTTGGACATTATTTTTTTTGAACATTATGGTTTAATGTTTTTGTATTTTTTTATTTGTTTTATTATTTTATATAGAAATAATTTAACAATTCCTACACTAACAACTATCATTAAAACAAACACAATTTTACGTAATTTCCTCACTATCAATTCACTCACTATAAATCTCATCTATTCTACCTCTGAAAACAAACGGAGCCTGATTTCATTAAAATGACTTTGTATATTCCAAACCCTTTTAGTCCTTGTTTAGCATTATTATTTTATATAGAAATAATTTAACAATTCTTACACCAACAACTATCATTAAAACAAACACAATTTTACGTAATTTCCTCACTATCAATTCACTCACTATAAATCTCATCCATTCTACCTCTGAAAACAAACAGAGCCTGATTTCATTAAAATGACTTTGTATATTCCAAACCCTTTTAGTCCTTGTTTAGCAAGTGGACTTATGAATTTTTGGCTAAATTAGTCACAAATAGATAAATCAATATGACAAAATATCACATCTAAATCATAATAATTTTTTTACTCTTATGAAAGTTAAAAAAATCAAAAAAGTCAACCTAAATGAACTTTTTAGCACCAGGCTAAAGCCAAAAAGGCAACTCACTTCTCAAACGAAGTCATAACTAGATCCCCCCTCCCCCCCTTTAGCTAAAAATGTTTAGAATGAGTATTCATTTTTATTATTCTAATACATAACTAGGGCTGCAAATGAACTGAACTGTTCACGAATAGGCTTGATCCAGCTCGTTTAACGAGCTGAATTCGAGCTCGAATATTAGGCTCGTTTAGTAAACGAGCCGAACTTGAGTTCGAATAAGTTCGACTCGTTTATCTTTATTTAAATTATATAATAAATATATTATTTATTATATATAAATATATATAAATAATAGTATAAATACATTATTTATATATTAAATAATATAATAACTATTTTTTATTTAAATAATATAAATAATATTTAAAAAAATCGTATCGAGCCGAGTCTAGTTAAGCTCGAGTTTCATTAATATTAATGAGCTGAGCTCGAGTTAGAGCTCAATAAATGAGCTTGATAAGCTAACGAGCCAAGCTCAAGCAGAGTAAAACTCTATTTGGCACAACTCGTTTGAAGCCCTGCATATGATTGGATGACGGTGGCTCCTGGTATTTTTCTACTGTGATTAGTTTAGTGAGTAATACTTACTGGATTTGACTTTTTTTGAAGTTGTCATCTCAATTTGAGAGAATGTTTGAGCTTAGTAGGCCCATTTTGAAATCGATTTCCGTGATCAGAACCACTTACTTTTTAAGATTTGTTAAGTAAAATATTCATGTAAAAAATTAAGATGATTGAATATCAGTACCTATATGTTTGAATTATATTTATTTTTAAAAAATAATTTATCAACATCGTTTCAAGAATAGTCGTCAATTTTTTGTAATATATATTTGATTCAAATATATAACTTCATTTTAATTTTTTCCATTAATATTCTATTCAATGAAATTTTAAAAAGTGAATGACATATTATCAATTCAATCCCAAAATATGCTTACTAAACTCAAACATTCTCTCAAATTAAGATTACCAACTTAAAAGAAGCGAAAGCCATATTTATTAGATATAGGTTGTTGTATTGTGCATATGTTAGGGATGTAGCTATGTTCATCATAGTTGGAATCTCTTCAACTGTATGATTGTGGAGGTGCTAACATATGATTTGCGCTCCTCGTGTCAATTTAGTTGGAATGTGTGGTGGATGTTATGACATTTTTTATGATGTTGATTCATGTATCATTAATTTTCATTTCGTCATCAAAATAAATAAAATAATCTGGTCTCATGCATTGATTATATATATATATATATATATATTTGTTTACAGATATGTTTTTAAAATTTTATTTTCATTAAATCTTTTGACAACTATTCCGGATGCCTTTTTAATGTGTTATAAACTTTTTTTTTTTATTGTTATTTTTTTAAAATGGTGATTTTGTCTGACCCAAAATTAAGAATGTGTTGCTCGCTCGCTTTCCAGTTCCATGATTAATGTTTTGATAATAAAAAAAATTCATGCCAATTACAGTAATTCGTTTGTTTAGTTGTTTTTCACATCCATTAACTTTGTGTTTGTACGTTGATGATTTTTTTAAGGAATTAGTGCCTCTAAAAGGTGCCAATCTGGAACCAATAAACATGTCCATAATACACCTTGTCTTTTCACCATTGAAAAATATTGCTGCAGTCCTTTAGTACATGTCAGTTTTCACTATTGAAATATATTGTGCACTCCTCTCTAACATTGTAAGGCTATAGAACAGTGGGATAAACTATGGGCTTCAATATTTGTTGTTTGTGACCTAGAAGCAAAAACTCAGCCATATCATCATCTACGATAGTTGAATTCGATTCATTCGGTTGTGTTGTGAATATTTGAGCTTAGGAAAAATTACATTGTTAGTCCCTACACTTTCACCATTTTGTAATTTTAGTTCTTATAATTTCAAATAAGATCAATTTTGATCCTCAACTTTTGATTTCATCTCAAATTACTTCAATTCCCTCAATTGTTAGTATTTTTTAATGGCAAATGTGCACCTGAGTGATATGTGTCACATTTTTAGAAACAAAATTATAAACTTAATCAATTTATTTGTGACTTAACCTTAACCAATTCAATGAAAATTTTCTATCAAAAACTTATGATGTTATTAATTGGATTAAATTGAAGCAAAATCTAAAACTAAGAATCAAAATTAATTAATTAAAATAATAAAATTAAAATGACACAAACGATAAAATGTGCAGACTACTGGGTAAACTTCTCTTAAGCTTGTGAGTTGAGTTCTTAGATACGTAGATGTGGTAGTGGCATCTATTCAATTAATAGCCAACTTATTTTAATGTCATAGGCCCACTATGCTATCAAATTTTTGGAATAATTACAAACAAATTTCGAGGTTTGAGATTTGTACCAAAATAAATTTTGAGTTTTAATTTTATAAATTTAAATCTTAATATTTTGATTTGCTTTCAATTTAAATCATTTGTCTGTTTTTGTTATGTAAAATCAAAAGAAAATGGGTATTTTAGTTATTAAATGCATAAAATTAAAATAAAATTTATTATTAAATTTAATGACTAAAATATTATTTTTTTCTATTGATTTTACTTAACAGAAATAGACAAATAATTTAGATTGAAAATAAATCAAAAACTTCGAATTTAAATTAATAAAATTAAAAATCCAGAGTTTAATTTGTTAAAAGAGTCAAATCCTAATTTATTTATTTTTTTTGTAATTGTCCTAAATTTTTTATATTAACTCTATTATTATTATTATTATTATATTTTTTTTTATGTTGCATCACTCTATTTTTAAGTGTCAATGATTTTATGCTGGCGGCTAGGGTATGATCAAGACTCAAGGCAATCCGATTTTAAAGATTACGATAGTACCGATTTTACCATTTTGTTTTTTGAATGGCAAAGAAAATTTTATTGTAGAAAAAGAAGATAGACATACAAAGTCACGGCCAATGGATGGACCTAGATAGAAACAAAGAATGATGTTTCTTCATTTTTAGCCATACATGGAGCAATGGAGAGATGGAAAAGCAGATTGAAAGCTTCTAGCTCTGCTCCTAATTTTGTAAGCCATATTCTTAGTTTCCTTTTCATCCATAATGATAATTAGTACGTAAGTGTAAGTTTCACATTCGCTAATCGACAACAATACCATGGTTATCAGAATCCCGATCCGGATCTTACGATCCTACGACCTTACAATCCATTTGAGTACAATCGATCCGGATCGTGTAAAAAACTCCTTATAGGTAGGATCTTTCGATCCTGGTAGTGGGATCTTATAGGATCGCGGAATCCCGATCCGAATCCGATCCTATCCGATCCAATTTACAAGTCTTGTTTTGTATTGTATGACATATTTTATTGTAAATCTTATGTTTGTTGCCTAAATACCAATTTATGTGGTCAAAATAAAATAATAAAAATTAAGTAGTATTGAATCAAATAGACTAAGAAAAACAAACTAGGAAACAAACATTCAAATATTGCGGTAATTTTAAAAAATTAAATAATCGAAAAAACAAACTTAGCTTTAGCGGAGTCTAAGGAGGGTAAGATGATTACAAATTTATCTCAATTTTTGGAGAGATTATTTTTGTGGCTTGAATCCGCTCCACCAGGGATGCTAACGACAAACTTTATCATTCAGTTAAGTTATTCTTTTGAGTTCTTAATCTATTTTCATATCAACTTTGTTAAATATTTTTTCTTCACTTTTTATGCATCATTGTAGATTGTAAAGTATTTTGTTGTAGAATTCTTCTACTTCTTCATCTTCTTTTTTGATGAAATACAATACTTTTACCATCGAGTTTTCTATTGTATAATATTATATGTACATTTTACATGGAGTATTATATTTTTCACAATATCTTCACTTCTTTTTAATAGAATATAAGCTCATTTTGTGTATGCTTTATAAGAAATATTTATTTAAATTAAATTACTATGTAATCTGTCTTTTTCAGTACGATCTTACGATCCTCGATCCGATTCTACGATCCGATCCTATAAATACCTCCAACGATCCAACGTAGGATCCCGATTTTAACAACCTTGAACAATACCATTGAGCAGTGAGGGCATGTCGGAAGTTTTCTATATACTATATCTGCTAGATAAGCATTTCATTCATCCAATATACGGCGAATCATACTTCATAAGATTTTGTTCAATAAAAGTTAATTATTGCTAGTGATTGATGAGTCCGATGTTTAAGAGAGTGATGAAGATGATGAAGATGCAGAACTACCTCAAAGTTAAGATGAAAAAGATAATCGATCAATGTCAATCTTTTTTATGGTGCAAAGGCACATAAAGGCCTTTAACTGGCAGTTTGGCAGTGATTTGTGTCCTTTTTTTGTTTTTGTTTTTGTTTTTAATTTTCTTGGCTTTGCGAAAGTAGTATCCATATTATGGAAGGCAATAGATCTATCTTTTTTACATTTAAAATAATAGAAAAACTGGTATATCATAAGTTTTAAAGGGGTTTACATAAGCTCACAATATATTAACAGCTGAGAACAAACTATAAAGAAATTTAATTCCCTATTGATGAAACCAACAGCAGATTTATTAATTGTAGAAAGTGAAAATATTGGAAAATAAGAGGAGTAGAACTCCTGACCTTTTTTTTTCAATTTCAAATTTTTTTTTTTTTTCAGAAATAACTTTATTGATAAAATTTAATGTAGATAGAGTATTGAGACAAAATATCAATAAAGAAATGGTAATGCAGAGAGTATGTATCGTAGCAAAATTTTCTAATCCCAATTAGATTGATACCGAAAAATAAACCCAACCATGTTAATAACCGTTGATATGCTTTTTGCTCCGTCCTTCTTTATTGATGGATGTCACTTGCATTGCTTTTAATTATCATCAATATAGTGCTCTTTTTTGTTGATTAAAAATAAAAAACTAACCAATGTATCTCACAATTCACATTCACTTGCAGCCTATTGGATGAAATGAATGGAACAGAAACATCCTCAATCCTTACGATTTTATATGATTAATTAATTAATATCAAATCACATTTACATACTTATTAGTGGTTCATATATATTTAAAATGCACAAGAAAGAAACACCACTGTTGTTGAGATGCGGTTTTTGCTGCAAAAAAGGCTGCTCTATCCATTCCATCCAAGATGTCCTCCAACACAAAGCTGGACTACACCCAAAACCCTACATACCGCAGTTCATCAACAACTGGTTTGCACTTCACAACAATTACACCTCTCACTGCATCTGCATGCACCCCAAACCCTTCAAATCCATCCCCCATAAATGGCTTCTCTCATCTTCTTCAAGCTTCCAAATCTCAACCTCCCAAACTACATGCAACAACAACAGAAACAACAACACTTGCTACTTTACAATCCAAATGTCACATTCTAGCAGTAGCAGTAGTACTAGCAATGTGTCAGCTCATCCTGACCTCCCTTCTGCTCGAGGATCGGGGCGACACCCCATTTATCGAGGAGTGAGGCGTAGGAGGAGTAGTGGGAAATGGGTTTCCGAAATCCGGGAGCCAAGGTCACCTAACCGGATTTGGCTCGGAACATTTCCCACACCAGAAATGGCTGCAGTGGCCTATGATGTGGCTGCACTGGCTCTTAAGGGTCAAGACGCCGAGCTCAACTTCCCAAACTCAGCTTCTTCTTTTCCCGTTCCTACCTCTACTTCGCCTCGTGACATTCAGGTGGCTGCAGCCAGTGCAGCCGCTGCTGCTGGGGCTGCTAGGGATGCTCTGTCTGGGTCTCAAATTGAGAGGACTGAAAATCCTACTGGACCGGAGACTCAAAGGGAGAATGACTTTGTTGATGAGGATATGATCTTTGATATGCCTAATGTTCTTGTGAATATGGCTGAAGGGATGCTTCTTAGCCCTCCACGCCTTGGTGATGATGACGAGACTGATCATGACACTGGAGCTGAAAATACAGGAGATCAGAATCTGTGGAAATTCCCTTAAATCCATCAAATATATATATATATTTATCTATAAATAGTAACATTATCTTTAATAGTTTCTGCCAACCAATTAGTAAAAGATTATATATACATACATATGTGATATGCATAAGAGTCTGGCTTAAAATGCCGGATGAGAGCATCGAATGTGAGTACCTATGAGTGGTTTGTTTTTTTATTTTTTGTAAAAAACAAAAATTTGTGTCCTGGTTTGTTGTTATTTCAGTTCTAGTAGTTACTGCTTAAACCAATGTACAAGTAAAAGGAAACCTTTTTGAGAGTATATTGCTGAAGAAGGTAGGCCAATCCATTGCAACAGAGTATGACACAGTGAAACCTAGGTCATCCTTTTGTCATAGATGGAGGGATCAAATAGAATCAGATAAAACTCATTTGGGTTTTCTTTTAATTTGAGCTATATATATATATATATATGATTGGGTTTGCTTTGGGGTACACCAACCTAGTTCTTATGATGCTCTTTGGACTTACCTCCTTTATTGATGTATATCTCTTAACTTATACTCTGAGTTTTATTAATAATTTTTTATTTAGTTATTTATTTATTTTTTGCTGATAATTAATATATATATATATATATATATTGTGAAATCAGTTCTTTAGATTGAGTTCAATGAAAAATATCTTGATCTTGAAGTGGTTCATGATAGTCACCAACTGCCACCAACTGAATTTGCAACTCCCACCCAACTAAAAAAAAAATGGCAATCACATCATCAGCAGCCAAGGTCATGAATTTGAGTTGGAAAATAAAAATTATTGCACCAAATGAATCCTTTCTTTTCTCTCTCACTATGTATGTATACATTACATATATATAATTTTGATACAAGAACAAGCACAAGCAAAGCCATACAAACCACCAAAAAGGAAAAAAAAAGAATCAAGTTATGCAACCACATCAAGAAGTAGAAGGTGCAAGAGAATTCTAGAAATGGCCATAGGCCATAGGCTGATAGGCTCACTCTTAAAATTCAAGGTTCAGTACTCTTGACTTGAAGTTTCAAATGATGAACACAAAGCAAAGATAACAACACCTATGGTTTGGTGAAGAAAAGCAAGCAAGTTGGGTAGTTTAGTCAAGTAAAATTATTAAAACGTTGATCCTAGGGTTTTGTCCACCCAACCACGTAATTAATTATTGTATTAATTCTTTCCTATTTTAGATTAATGGATTATTAAAATGAAACCTTTCCCTTTGTTGACATGTCATTCTCAGTGACACAAATTCTTGACCAATGGCACTCCAACAATGGGGATTAAAATGGAGGGTCATTAGAGGATGGGAAACTTGACACTTCAACTGTCTTTCATTCCCTAAGTCATGCATCTGCAATATACATGCTCTTGAAGTCAATTTCGAGCTCTTGATCTCTAATATTACTGAATTTTTCATTAAATACATGCTATTATTGAATGTAATTGAGTCGAAGTATAAATAAACCTCTAATTGATATTCATGATTCAAGGAAGGACCAAGATGGGCTGGAATTCCATTATAAGGTCTTTTTTATTTTTTTTATTTTTATATGTACACTTATTTATGCTTGAAGCTAAACCATGTGTCCGACCAAAAACAAAACAAAAAAACAAAAAACAAAAAACAAAACAAAAAAAGAAACAAAAAAGAAAAAAGAGAGGAAGCTAACCATGTATACTCGCCTAATCCCCTAAAATCTATTAGTCCCCGTTTGTTTTCAGAGATAGAATGGAAGAAATTGATAGTGAAGTTATTAATAGTGAGGGGATTAATAGTGATGAATTGTTAAATTATTTTTATATAAAATAATAAAACAAATAAAAAATATAAAAAATTAAACATTAATATTTTAAAAAAAATTCCCAATATATAAAAAATAAAAAAAATAAATTTTTTTATAATCCCCTTACTATTTTTCTAATACCATTTCTATCTCATTCTTACCAATTCCCCTTCTAAGGGGATTACTAATACCAAGGGATCACCTTCAAGACATAGCACCTGCCCCCATATCCCACCTATCTTTCTGAGGTTGGAACTATTCCACAGATGTAATGGGATTCCATAGCAACTTAACCATACACATCTTTCCTGCTCCAGTACCTGTCCAGCTTGTCCTTCAGTAATATCTTCACACCAATCCTTGATCAGCTCCTTAATAGCTGGTAGCTTCAATGCCCTCTCCTCCTTGGATTTGAACGTAATTACTACATCTCTTCCCCCACTTTCCCTCACCATGATATCCTCCACTCCTATTGCTGCCAATTCCTTTTTCAGACTAGCATCAGCAAATTGGGCCTTCAATCTTACAATAATACCTGGTGCTTTTTGATCCGGAGATGTATTAAGATGGTTGTTGCTGATCTGGTAGTCTGTTTGTATCTGTTCTGATCTGCTAGTCTGCTCTGCTCAAGCACAGTTTCGTTTTTTTATGCGTCTGTGATGATAATGCCTTGTGCCACGCAGTCTGGGCTCAATCTGTGTGCTGCTTTTTGCTATGAATCTGTGTGCTTTAGCTCATATCAGCATTTTGAGGGTGGAGTTTGCTCAGTTGGTGTTTATGTTCTGTGCAATTTAGCTGGTTTGTAGACTGTTTGAATCTTTTTGTTCCTTTTTGTATTGTTGTTGGGCTCTTTCCTTTTTGGAGCTTGGAGCTTCAGTATGTTCCAAGCTCCTCTTTATTGATGTCCTGTATCCTTCTTGTATACTTTCATCAATAAAGATTTCTCTTTGCCGATCAAAAAAAAAAAAAAAAAAATAGTCTCATTTTTATCTCTCAAAACAAACACCCCATTAATAATACCAAGAAATTAATAATTTCAATCCCCTCTCTATTATCCCAAACAAAAGAGCCTTAGCTTTAAACCGTCGTACCCACGTGGGTCTCATCGTTGGCCAGCCGTCGCCAATGGCCATGGCGGTTGGCTGGCCTCTCTCTATGTGATGCATGTTTCCCCTCAATAAACTAGAATCCCTCGTAGTTTTCCCCACCTTATTTTTCTTTTTCCTTGGTCTTTTTATCAAATGTAGTTCTTAGATCTACTTTTTGTTTGGGTCGTTGTTTAGGTGATATAAGGGTGTTTTCTGTGAATTTCATGTTTGGGTGTTGTGCAGGTGGTCGATGTATGGGCGCTTGATGTATGGGTAGTCAGCAGCCTGAGAGGATCTTTCAGTTGTGGATGTTCATATAGATGTGCGGTAGTGAGGAGCGAAGTACACATGCATCTACGGAGTTGGGGAATGAAAGCAAGACATCCATAGTGTTCTTGGGGGCTTTCGGCGGAAGTGAGGTGCAAAGGCAGTTGTTGGGCTGTTTGATGGTATTCTTGGGTGCTCGATGTACGGGCCAAAGGTTATTGGGGGTGTTTCCGCCATGTTCATCGGTGGTCAAAGTAGGGTTACCGGTGCACGTTAAATAGTTTGGATCCTTGATCTTTTTGATTTAATCTCATGAATGTAATGTGAAACATAAATGAAAGTTAAGATTCGACAACTTTTTATGAAAAATCTGTTTTAATACAATTTTTTTTACCAAATATGGACTACATCACTAGATTTTAAGTCGTTACCTAATATTTTTTTTTAAAAAAAAAATTAGGAAACACTTAGATTCGTACCAAGGCCACTATTTGTTGTAACCAAAGATACTTGGCTTGGGATCTTAGGTATGAGAGGGGATAATCATTAATTGAGCACCCCCGCTCACCTGATCAAAGATCGATCTCTACTAAACCATGATATGAGTTTTATTTACTTTATATGTTTATATTCCGGTTATTAAATAAGTCCTACGATTTAATATGTGAAACATACAAGTATAGACTATACCATTTATTTGGAACAACGTGATTTTATGTGTTTTGAAGATTTAAAACCCAAAGAAATTGAATTTACAAACATGAAAAATCAACATCATTCCAAATTAAGCGACACAACATCCATCTACTGACATTCATACACACTACAAGAAATCAGCTTTTTAGGGACAAATTTATTCCGTCCCTAAAAGTGTAATATTTGTTGAAAAAAACTTTAGCAAACAAATTTCCTCCATCACGAAATTTGTCCCAAATGGCCCGTCCGGAAAAGTCAAAAAATGACTTTTAGAGACAAAATTTTGCATTTGTCACTATAAATAGACTTTTAGAGAGAAAAATATGTGGTTGCAAAAAGTTCTGATTTTGAGACAACCAAAATTTGTCTCTAAAAGTCTAATTATAGTCCAAGCCAATGGTGGTAGTTATGGAGACAAAGAAACTAATTTTTGAGACAATACAAATTGGTGGCTAAAAGTTTTAATTTTTTGGAACAAATGGTAGTGGTCCGTAAAAGTTTTAGCCTTTTAGGACAAAGGGAAGTGGTGGTTAAAAGTTTTAGTTTTTGGGACAAATAAAAGTGGTGGCTAAAAGCTTGTTAAATTTTTTTTGAGACAACTAAAATTGGTCTCTAAAAGTTTGATAATTTTTTTTTTTTTTGATTTTGTAACAATTATTCTAAAAATACTAGTTTGAACATCAACTTATATTCATTTCTTGATTTCTCAACAACCAAACAGAGAATATATATCACCAAACCATCCACTCATCTCCAAATTAAAATTCAACTACAAAAAAAAAAAAAAAAAAATGCTCATCGCATTCAATAACAAACAAATATCATGCTCTAATTCATTAGCATGCAATATCTTGATTGTATATCTGACAGAGATTTTAAAAGTATCATTTTCAATTTATAAGGCTAGTATCATAAGCATTGTTTATAGCATTCAGCTATTCAATGAACAGATTGTAATTAGAATTATATCTACCTACATAACAAAACAACTCCACTCATCGCATCTTCTTCTCAATGGTTTCGTTAAAATGACATTCAAAATCTAGTAGAGAGTTCCCAAGCTTTAAATCAACGCAAGCTTGCAGGACCTACATAGAATAGGCCAAACTCTCAAATAGTTTACCAATTAAAATTTATCTACTGATAGATTAATTTAATAAATTGCAATTTAATGTGCCGATTGTAGTATCTGAAGTTCAATTACAAACATTACTCCCAGTGAAAACAATTCCTTGTAGAACAGTAAGTAAAATGAATAACTCCTATGAAAAGTGTAATTGTGCAAATATATATATAGACAAAAAGGAGAATGTTTTTCTAAATCGCTTGCCACACTCCCACGTGAGATACATGTGGGCCTCACACAAATGCACCCCACTGTTTGCCTCTCATCTGATACGTTCTTCAAAAAAATTCTGTCTACTTATATTTTCTAAAGAGTAATGCAAGAGACCTCTAAAAAATAGTCCATAAATTTACCCCTAAGGTGGTATAAATTAGTAGCCACCTTACCACAGGTCCACAGCTGGTATACATGCAGCAAGTTGTGACGAGTTCAAAACTAATCCTTAGAAATTGTCTTCGCCCACTCATTATTATGTAATCCATTTCCTTTAGAGAGAAAGAGTTCAAAACTAGTCCTCCCCCTTGCTCAAAAATTAATGTAATCTTATCTTACAAAATCACTCTAGAAAGTTAATACTCACAATTTCTAGAAAAGGGAATGTATAGTCCTTTCCTCTTATCTGTGTCTGCTGGGCACAGTAAAAAGAGAAGTAGACAATTGTTTTTATACACTGTTCAAGTGTGTTGTCCACTTCCTCTTTAGTTCCTAGATCTGGAGGTGATAAGAGGAAAAGTATTTGATCAGTGCTTTTCTTGCTGCCATGTATTCAGCTTAGAGAGAGTTTCTAAACCTCAATTTCCATTGACCTCATCAAAAGCTTAAAAACCAAATTTAGCTCTTATATAGGAATTTTAGATGTGGACTAGGTTCTCAACAATATTGATTGAAATTCAGCAATTAACAATCATGGGTATGTCAAAGAAAACAATTAGCATTTGAAGAATAACAAACCTTGATTTGGAATTTGGTTTTGGGAACATCGGTGCATTTGGGTGGAACATCGGTGCATTTGGGTCGAACCTCAGAAAGAATCAGCAGGAGTTCCAGCATCCCTCCACATTTTTGAAAAACCACAAAACACTTGAAGAAATCAAAACCCACGTGAGTCAACTTAATCAAACCCTAACCCTGTACGCACCTAGAGCTGAATCCCCAAAACAAAAGATCAAAAACCCAGTTCAGATTTAACACAAACAATCAAAAAGGGACCCAGATCAGGTGCTGCTGCCTTGAAGAAAACGATTCAGAAGATACTAAAAGCACAGTGATATATAACCTGTACTACCATATACATGCAATCCAATCATATTAATATCCTAAGATTTATCGGATTTATTGAATGAAACAAATATCAATTACTCAAACATTCTGAAAAGATGACTTACTAAGAAGAAGAATCAGTAGAGGGTACTCTTCGACTGATCTGCTGCATCAAGAAGTCGACTTTGGCATTGTATTCCGTGCGATCAGACTCCAAGATTTGAATTCTTCCCACCAGCTCCTCATTGATTCTTCGTTGCTCTTCGGCCTCCCTTGCAGCAGCCTCATTATCCTTCTCGAGTTGGGCACGTGTAAGTTTTCCAGATAATGTTGTACTTGGTTTTCGACCACGCCCTAAGCCTCGTATGTAGCCAAATTTTTGTCCAAATACCTCAATAGAAAGTTGCTCATCGGATATCGGGCAAGATCCTTCTTCAATAGCTTTCTCCTGCCGCTTTTCAAGCTTGTACTACAATATTCATTAGTTGAAATAAAATTAAGTATCCATCCACATTTTATTAAGGATATAAGGAATGAAAGTACATAAAGATTGATGTCTTACATGTCTAATCTTAACATTAGCATGCACCCATGTCTCTTTTTTCTCACTAAAATGCGTCTTTTTGTACAACTCAACAAGTCCAAGTTCCTCTCCAGTGGCACGGTCTCGCTGTGCCATTTATAGCACACATTAAACCTCAATATAGATTATGTTGTTCAATTACAATCACAAAACATAAATTATAGATTCTATAATTAATACCTCATCATATTGCACTTTTCTGAAGGCCTTCGAGCCAGCAGTGTGGAGGACTTTCAACTTCTCCCAATTCAACTTATTCTTGTCACATCTCACCTATTATTAAATGCATAAGTCAGAGTACAAAGTGTTTCTTTTATTATTAAACATTTCTCATCTACAAGAAATATAGAATTAGAGATAGCAGGTTGAAATGGGTTAAGTACATCCCAAATCAGAACACTTGTTTGTTGGTAGGCTTTCATCACTTTCACTTGCAGACTAGCAGAGTGAAGTACTAATGTCGAATTGTATTCTAGTGAAAATTTGAGTCCATGATTGTGAAAATAATGATTCCAAGCCTACGAGCATGTGACTCCTACAGTACACTCAACTCAATTCAAAAACCTCCATATGAGGACAACCAGATAGTAAGATTTTTCATGTATGTTGGGTTCTGATCTTTGAAAACAACCACCAAATCTAATTCTCTATCTCACAAGTTAAAAATCAATAATCAAACTTTTGCATGCCAATCATAATAAATCATATAGTCACAAAAATAAAATATGCATATTTTTCTTAATGCGTAAAGTAGTCTTTCATAAATTCTTTGTTTAAAGATTCAACAAATTCACAAGCATTCTGCAAGTTGATGTGTATTTTACATCAAACTCGGCATTTAACTTCTAATAGGAACACAATTACTGTTCATACCATAGTATATTATGACACGGAGCTTAGGGCACTTCATATTTAAACCACCATGTTTGACAGAAAATGAGACAAGATTGACAACGTTACCTTATAGTCCTTGTCAGACCACTTTTCGCACAAGAACTTTCACGTCTCTTTTTCCATGTTTTCAGTTTTCAGGTGGATCTGCAAGGACAGATTCCATTGTAAGGAAACTTCTAAAGCGTTGTCGCAGGTCATGGTGATAGCTCTTATACCGGTCATGCATCAAATTGAGGATAGATTCGATAGCATAGGGTTCATTGGTAAAGTTAAAACCTTCATGTCATACCAAACAAGAAAAAATTAAAGCACATTAAAATCTTCCCTCAAAGTTATTTATGGTGCTTGTTAATTATTGTGCCAGAAACAAATAAATGGTGCAAATAGTGCTATCAAAATGCTTGATGAAATAATGTGGGAAGAGGAAATTTATTGGGGAAATACTATCCAGAAAATAATTTGCGAAGAGGAAATATAAATCTCAGCAATTGTACCACTTACTTGAAGGTATGCAACCAATGTTTCTTTATCCTCTTCACTAATATCAGTCCACGATGGCACATTTTGTGGGGCAAATTGCCTAGTGACAATCCCTAATTCACTGGTAAATTTTTCAGATGCTTCACCATATGGTCGTCCACTAACCTTACAAATCTGAATAGGCAGTCGCACCCCTTGATTTTTTAGCTTGGCCAATTTGAGGCTTCGTGACTTCCCACGTCCTCTCTTACCCTTCGATGTGCCTACTAGAAACAATGAAAAAGTATCATGTTAATATATAGATTGAAAATACGAGAACCACCAACAAAAACAAAACATAAACTTAAAATATTTACAAACCATCAGTGCTGCAATGTGTGCTAGAAGTATCCGAGTGTGAAACTTGTGACGTAACTTCATGTATCGATTCTGATGTAAATGGGTGCAGTGTAGATGATCGAACTGATTTAATGGATGCATGGGGTCCAGGTGTTGATTGAGTGGATGAGCGAACTGATTTAGTGGATGCATGGGGTGTAGGTGCATGGGGTCTAGGTACATACCCTGCTCGTTCTCTGCCTCTTGTGGACAAACCTGTTGAGAAGTTGAGGGTATATATATCATATATTTCTACACTGCATATATACTTATGCATATATATTAATAAACAGTATATACCATTAGATTTAGTACAAGTAACCAGAAATTAAGCAGAATCATGCAATGCATAAAGCTTGTCATCATCAGAATGCCAGGATATAACATGCAGAGTTTTTTGTAAGTGTGCTAGGTTCCATTTTGTTCAAGTGAAATTATTTCAATAGAAACTTCAAATTCTGTGTAAAAATCATAATAGAAAATGAAAATTCGCACACTCAAAGAACTACATAGGATTACATATATCTTACCAACAAAAATAAAATAAAATTAATTAACAATAGTATAACTAAGCACATGGTACAAACCTGCGCTCCTTTTCCGCAAGAGTATGGTCTAAGATGACACTATAAGCCAAGTCAGTTGTTACCAGTGCTGCAAGATAGTCCTGCCATTAAGAAAGAAAAATAATTACATTTGATAACATTCCAACAGATCTGGTCCAAGTTTCACTGCCAATCAGAAGTGTCATCAGATGGACAAATCATATGGTGGATTATGCACAACGCAAGTTACCAGATGAACATTTATGTGCAACGCAAGTTACCAAACTGCCTCTTTCTTTAACCACCTTTCACGTGGATCAAATTACTCCTTATAGGAAAATTATAAGAAGAAAGTAGTATATCAAACTGAGTAAATTATTGGTAATATTATAAATATTAATTCGATGCAACTTGAGATAAGAATATTCCTTCGAGTAACAAGGTTTTGCAGAGTAATCTTTAATTATACATTAGCATTCATGCAAATATGTCACTCCTGTGGATTCATCATCACTCCTTAGTCCCAGACTTCCAGTTAAGCATAATTGCAAGGACCTTTTCACAACTAATATTCAAAGATGCAAAATATCCTTGGTAAAATGGCACATTCAGTAAATAACATCAAGTAGATTTGTATAGATTTGTATTTTTGAAAAAAATAAATAAGATTCATATTGGCAATTCAAGAACTCTTCAACACATAGAAAAAGAACAACATTAATTTCACTCAACCTATATAACTGAAAGTATAAAAAAGGGGCATTTCCAACGAAATCAAACAATATATACAGAATTTCAAAAGCCTTAGAAAATTAGATAGCAACAAATTTCATTGACTATCATCACTATCATAATCAATCACATCATCATTGACTTCATCATCTTCAAGATTCTCCTCATGGAATGCGCCATCACTATCAACACATATCATTTCCATGTCCTCTTTGCATAATTCTATGGGTTGATCATCCATGTGCACTGCATTTCCAAGACCAAATGATTCAAATTCTTGGTATGGTTCATCATTGTCTTTTTCTTCCTCTTCGTCTTTCTCTTCCTCTTCATCCCTTTTCACTAGAATATCATATATTTCCCGAGGTATTATTCTTTGTACAACTCGATAATTGTTGCCAAATTTCATGTCTTTCATATAAAACACTTGTACAGCTTGGCATGCTAGCACAATCGGTTCATCCTTGTACCAAGTTCTTGTAATATTCACACTAACATATTTATAATCATCAAATTTCATTCCATTTTTTTCATTGCCAACATCCCACCAATCACACTTAAAGAGGAACACCCGATTTCTCCCTAGATATTTCAACTCGACTATATCTCTAACAACTCCATAAAAATCAATAGCTTCTCCTTTATGGTCACCCTTAACAACCACACCACTGTTTTGAGTTTTTCGGTTCATGTCATGATCTTGAGTGTGAAATCTGGTCCCATTGATAATGCAACCACTGTATCGTGTCACTCGACTATCAGGACCTTGGGCTAGGTTCATAAGTTGATTGGAAGAGTCCATGTTCCCTTCAAGTAGTTGCTTTGTGACCTAATTCCATTTATGATGTAAAATGTATTAGCATATACTTAGCTACATTATTTAAATGCACAAATAAGGTTAAAAATTTATAGCTCTTACGTATTTTAGAAACCATGTATGAAACTCTGATTCCAGCCTCTCTTGAACATTTCTCAAACCTTGTCTCTCAAGTTCATCCATGTATTGCCTATAAATTATTACACAACATTATTTGACACATAGTTGTGAAAGTAGTAGAATTTACAATGAAATTTTTTCTAGTGAATATAATCATATGGTGGTTTCTTACCTCACATACGGTTGAACTTCATCACAATTATTCAACACATACCATCGAGCTTTCTTCAAATCTTTTAAATTCAACACATCATTAATTGCAGCTCCTATTCCATGTACTTTTTGCTTAAATACAGAAATATTTCCATCTTGTGTAGCTTTAATAGGCCCATCATAATTCTGCTCTGGTCTATTAAATTTTGTCTCACCTTCGTTGAAGTACATAGAGCAAAAGGTAAGAGCCTCATTATCAATGTAACCTTCAGCAATAGAGCCCTCTGGACGGGCTTTGTTACGCACATAGCCCTTAAGAATATGCATGTACCTCTCAAATGCATACATCCATTGGTATTGCACCGGTCCTGCAAGGATTGCTTCATGTGATAAGTGTACTCATAAATGGATCATAATATCGAAAAAAGATGGTGGAAATATTTTCTCAAGCTTGCACAAAACTAAAACAATATCTTTCTCAAGTTGTTCTAAGACATCGACTCTCAATGTTTTTGCCGATAACTCCTTAAAGAACAAGCAAAGCTCAATTAAAGCCTTGCTCACATCCTTTTTCAAATATCCACGTAGGGCAACAGGAAGCAATCTTTGCAAGATAACATGGCAATCATGGCTTTTCAACCCTGTAATTCGACAATCACTAGTGCTCACACAATGTGATATGTTTGATGCATAGCCATATGGAAACTTAATTGTACTTAAGAATTCACAAAAACTCTTTTTTTCAGTTGGAGAGAGCATGAAGCAAGGAGTGGGTAGGTAGGTTTTTCCATCTACTTGCCTTGGGAGTAATTCAGGCCTTATACCCATAGCCACTAGATCAAGACGAGCCTTGTATGAGTCCTTGGTTTTTCCATTAACGTTCATCAATGTTCCCATCACACTATCGCATACATTCTTTTCAATGTGCATAACATCGAGGTTGTGTCGAACTTTGAGGGTTTTCCAATAAGGTAACTCAAAGAAGATGCTTCTCCTTGTCCAATTTAAATATTGAGGAGAACGTTTTCGCTTCTTCCCACGTTCATCTATCTTCCCAAATACTGTCGAGTCAAAGATGCTCCAATTGTCCCAAAACCTCCTCCCCAGACAACAACTTGGGTTCCGATCTATGCTCTGGTTCACTATTGAATGCCTTGCTTTTTCGTAAAACATGATTATGCGGCAAAAAACGACGATGCCCCGTGTAACAAGTTTTCTTCCAATGATGCAAGTATTGGTGAGATGCATCCTCATTACATGAAGGACAAGCTAATTTCCCTTTGGTGCTCCAACCGGATAAGTTACCATATGCAGGGAAATCGTTGATGGTCCATAACAATGTGGCACGTAATTGAAAACTTTGGCCATTTGATGCATCGTATGTTTCTACCCCTACCTCCCATAACTCCTTTAACTCATCTATCAATGGCCGTAAAAACACATCAATGTCAAACCCGGGAGCCCTACGCCCAGGAATAAGCAAAGGCATCATAAAAAATGGATCTTTCATACATTTCCATGGTGGTAAATTGTATGGGACAAGAAAAACCGGCCATATGCTATATGAGTTACTCATGTTTCCAAACGGATTAAAACCATCGCTAGCTAGTCCGAGCCTAACGTTATGTGGATCTTTGGCGAAAGACTCATGCTTTTTGTCAAAGTCTTTCCATGCTTCAGAATCAGCCGGATGACGCAATACATTTTCCTCCTCTACACGTTTATCCTTGTGCTACTTCATATCAGTAGCCGTCTTCCTTGATATGAATAGCCTTTGTAGCCTTGGTTTTAAAGGAAAGTATCGCAGAACCTTGTGAGGGATCTTTTTACCTTTACCTTTACCTCTACGAACTTTGTATCTTGGCGCTTTACAAGTAGGACACTCATCTTCATTTTCATACTCCTTCCAAAAAAGTACGCAATCGTTCTTACATACATGTATTTTTTGATAATCGAGGCCCAAATCTCGAATTATTTGTTTAGCCTCATCGTAAGAGCATGGAAGCGTTTCACCAATGGGAAGTGCCTCATTCAACAATTCCAGCAACATCGTGAGTGATTTGTTGCTCCATCTATTAAATATCTTTAGATGTAGCAACTTAACCATGAATGATAGTTTGGAGAATCGTTGGCAATCTGGATACAAATCTTGCTTCCGCATCCCTCATTAATCTTGCAAATTTATTTGTTTCTCCAACACAACTACTTGGTAAGTCAGGATTACGACTACTAGATGCTTCTCCCACATAACCAAATGTGGTTGTTCCATTTCGTATGTCATGAATAACTTCTCGCACCTCAATATTAGGACTATTTGACTTCTCTGTCACATTGTCGAGATATTCGTCATTTTCATTTTGTGAGTCATCATTAACATTCAACTCAAAACCTTCCCCATGATACACCCACCTAGTGTAACTCATGACCACCCCATATGTATACAAATGAATTTCAACTTCCTCTATGGTTTTTTGAATATGGTTGTTGCATCTATAACATGGACACCAAATCTTATCTGCCCCTGGTTTCATATGATCACGAGCAAACAAGATAAATTCCCTCACCCCATCAATGCACTGAGGTGACTTTCTATTATGAAGTTGCATCCAACTCCTATCCATGGTGCAAAAGAACTAAAGAAGAAAGAGAAAAAAAAAAAGAGAAGGTAAAAGCTTAAACAATAGGATATACTAAAAATAGGAAACATAATGCTACAATTTTCGACTTTGATAAAACAAGCGAATCAAAACAAATTTAACAATGCAATCAATCGAATTGGCATCTACATTTCCAAATAACACAAATATAATCAAATCAAACAAATCAGGATTAGATCAGACCATATCATCAAAGCAAAAGAAACATCAGATTAAGCATTAATATAGGGATTCTACGAATTCTTCATCACCATACAATCACCCCCTCAAAAAATTCTAAATGGATAAATCTTGATTTTAGATATTTAGGTAGATAGATCATTGGTAGTCCCAAACCCTTGTTTTTGAAAAACTCTAACCAAGCAAAGTGATTACTATCATTTTATGAGAGCTAAATCCAAGAAGATACATGTATAAATCAACAATATGTGAAGAGCATATAAATAGTAATACAAAGGAGAATAAATTACAAGCTCAATTCCCTTGTTTCTTTTAACCAAAAAGCTGTGACTGCCATAAAATTTCATAACGCAATAAAAAGAGCTAAATTAAAAGCCTATGTGCATAAGGGGAATTAACATAGGTAGTTGAAACAAGCAATATAGTAATATTATTTCCATATAATAATATAATTATAAAAAAAAAGTGCAACTAAAACAGTAAGCAGGTGGCATTGTAACAAGAAGGCAACCATAAAACCAATTTCAAAGTGGGGTAACAAAAAACCATAATTAATTTTAAACTCTCCCTACCTGAAAGAGGAGAAAGCATGCATGAAAAAAATTAAAGACAAAAATAAAAAAATTAGAACTTAAAATATCAAAATGACAAAGATATATACATACTTGAGGGCTTTTTTGAAAAAAAAAAATGATAGTATAGAGGAAGTGTAACACGTCCGTGAGGGACCCCACTACAGTTCGGACTCGATTTGTGTCACGGTTCTTAATCTGAACCAAAGAGTCCAAATCTGGCAAATCGTTTTGAGAAAACAGATTTTTGAAAGAAGTGCCAAACATGGTCTGCTTTGCCAGATACAGAGTCGCCACCTAAATATTTTATTTTGGGGGAATTTAGGAAACCCTGACTCGGTGCCAAAGGCCACGTGTCCGTCATCACCAAAGTTGCCTCGGCTCGGGAACTTGGGTACGATTGGGGAAGGTCAGCTATGAGCACCCCCTCTCGCCCGATCCAAAGATCAGCCTCTACTAACCATGATATCCAATTTTGAAAACGTTATGTGTTCTTATTCCGGTTATTAGCCTAGAATTACTATGTTATGCGCACAGCAAACAAGTATAGACCAAATCGCCTAAATTGGAACAAAACATAACATGTTTGTTTTGAAAATGGTTTGTTGCTCGCAAGTAGGCTAAAATGCAGGTTTTGCCACCCTCAAGTGGACTTTTAGAAAAAATGGTTTTGCCACTATCGAGTGGGTTTAAAACTCACAGTTTTAATGCATTATCCCAATTTAAGCAATTCGACCTTCATCCACAGGCATTCAAGCAGTTATATCACATAAGCAGCTAGCCTTATGGTAATCATGCAATTATGGCAACACTCACACGCATGAGGTATGCTAAAGCAAAAGGACTTACAGGGTACTCCAAGCCAAAACAGAAACTAGTTAGTAATCATATGCATGATCCTAGTTCATGTTAAGATGGCTAATGTAACACATGCGGGATGCAACTAAGATAGGCTCGACTAATCTACAATGACATGTGAAATGCTACAACTAACACGTATTCAATTTGAAATTAAAATACAAATGCAGTTAGAGTGATGCGCCGAGCCCGATGCATGTAAGACAAATGTGTGGATGCACGCATGCATAGCATAAGGTATGCTAATTTAAATATGTCCTAGTCTACTATCATAAGCGGGTAAATAAAAGGGAGAAAGAAGTGGGGGTTGGAACACATGCACACACGCACCCACACTTATTACACAATTGCCCTCACTCGGAGGGTCCAAATAAATATTACAGTCCGAATAAATAATACTAAATTAATTATTACAAAATTTCTAATCTAATTAACAAATTAAATGCAAAGAGAAGATGGCCGCAGCCCCCACCTCGGAATGCGTGAATGATGCATGCTCGGATTTATCTTGCCCCAGAAGCCCGTACCATACCACTGCTGCCTCTGTTTACACTGCCCTGCTTCTCTGAAAACTGCCAAAATCCTGGGACAGGTTCCCTGAACCCTGTAGGACACCTTCGGCTGAAGGGAATACCCACTGGCCATGGAACTTATCCATCGGCTGGGGTTTCATATTATAGGCCACCAATCCATGGCCGGTCGGCACTCTACAGTGCCGGTCGGCAAAAACTCCCTGCAGAAACTGGTTTTTGACAACAACATGGACAGACAGTGTATGGCATGGAATTTCAAGCAAATGTATGCGCGAGTACACTCCCTATCATGCAAGGGACTCAAGGGAGCATGACCCTCGACCCTCGGGCCATCAATCATCCATCTTGATGCGTGATGGCCTAAGAAGCCAAGGTTGCAATTCAATGAAAATGCATGCAACATATAAATGAATACCAAAACCCTATCATGCCAAAGTCAAGGGCCTCGATGACTGAGAGTTGAGACGCGTTACATCACTTGTAGTATGAACACTTCTCCCCCCTCACACTTGGTTTGACACCCCAAACTAAGCAATGCAATGCATGTTATGCAAACATGGCTCGAAAATACAACATATCACTAAAATGCAAAGCATGCCAAATGTAATGCAACATATCATGGAAAGCATGCAATGTTCCTAACATGCAATGCTACAATGCAACTCATCATGCAATGCTAATATGGTACAATGCAAGCATGCGATTAGAGGCAACAAGTCACGCATACAACCATGTCCGAGAAGGGACTTAGACTGAAATGGGAGGCCTCAAACACCCCCCAAAACAGTGGCCAAAAGTGTCTCAAGTGATGGACAAAATGCACTACAAGCATGCGAGTCAAAAGGGGCCCAAGGCTAAGGCATAACAACAAGGCACTCCACTACCACTAACCCAAACAATCATGGCATGAACTATACAACCCAAAAACAGAATTTTAGCATGCAAAATAGCTCCAAAACCCGCTGGTATGGCAGCCCTAAAATGACCCAAACACATAGGCATACACAATGCACATGTCAAGGCATGAAAATACAACACTTCAAGGCATTGAAAGAGACACAAATGACAATGTAAGACCACATTATATGGACTGGAATATGATCTCAACTAATGCCAAATGATGATAATAGGCCAAGCTAGGCATGTTAATGATCCATACACTCAAGGCTCATGATCCAAAATGCAAAGCAACTATATCAAGCATGCTAAGCAAGACCAAATCAGTGGCCAACAGACCTCATGCATGACAAAATATGGTCAAGAACTTCACAAAGTGAAGCCAAAATATGAGAGCATGGTAGTCAAAAGTCATGATGCATTTCTAGGCACAAACAAGGGAATACAAAGCCAGTATGTTAAGCATGTAAAGGGCCACCAATCTGACCAAAAAAAGAGATAACATGTGACCTAAATAGCACCAAAAACATCTGATATGGAGCCAAAAACAACCAATCATATATGCTACCCTTATGAGCCCAAAACATGCACAAATGAGACACAAAGGGAGAGGGGTGTCCCTCCCCTATACAAGACTTCAAACCATCTTCTTCACCACTAAAAATCCACTGGATTTCAGTGGTGAGAAGGCTAATACAACAAAGCAAATAAGGCTTAAAGAAAAAGACACCAAAAGGAGCCAAACGAGACCTAAGAGGGGGATTTCAACCCCCAATGCCAAAACACCCTTAATGAAAGTTCTTAAGCATGAAAATATAAGACTTTCTTTAGTTATACACAAAGCTCAAATCAATATGCAAGATAGGTCAAAAGCCAATGCAAGATTGGGAAAAATAAAGCAAGAAACTCACCCTTGAAGAACACTTCAAGAACAGTTGGCCCAGCCACTCTTTTCTGACCAAAATCAGTCCAAAACCTTGAGAATCAACCCTCAATGTCTCTCAAACTCGAAGCAAGGTGTGGTAGTGTGTGTCTTAGTGCAAAACTAAGGTAAAAATGCACTTTTAGGCCACAAAACACACACAAGGGAGGAGAGAGAGTAAAATATATAGAGAGAGGGTGTATATATCAGATATATATATGTATAAGCTCTGGTTTTTCTTTCAAAACCACCAACCCTTGACAATGGGAGAAGAGGGGTCCTTATATAGGCAAAGGGAAATGGTTTAAGCTTCTCAAAGCTAAGTGAAAGGGGCAAAGGGGGCAAAGGAGTCAAGGCTTCTTGAGGAAGCTAGGATAGAAGCTTGGCCAAAGGGTTCAACCTTCTAGAAGGAAAAGGGGTGTAAAGGCTCAAAACAGCCATTTCATGCATGGGGAGGAGTGTTGGTGCATTCCAGCTGGCACAGCTAGCATGCACCAAGTCTGAAGGGTGCAAAAGGGTCACACCAGTCAGCAAAAAAAGGTCACCGGCCAAAACAAAGTTCCGGTCGGCAAAATATAGTGCCGACCGGCCATTGGTTTTAAGAAACCACTGCCGGTGGAACCAATAAACGGCCGGTGATGTAAGGGGACCGCCGATGGGGTGTGGGAATGGCCAACAAGCCATTCCCTGCCTTTCAAGGAAAAAACACAAGTGTTTGGTGCAAAACCAGACACCGAAAAGTCGAGTCGAGAGATCCTGAGGTGAGGTGCGCAGCCGAGACCTCCGGGAACTCGAGACGAACACAAGCACGGATGATCACCGAGTGTTCCAACGGTGACGTCCAAGTCTTAAGGACGGTCAAAAATGGGGTGTCTACAGGAAGGCTTAGGCTAAAGAAAAGAAATATAGAAGAATGTGATGGAAGAAGAGAGAAAGAGTCAACCAAGAGGAATTAATGGTAGAAAAACTAGTGAATGTCCTAAACAACTAGTCAACAATTTTTGTCACTGCATGTTTTTCTTTTTTCTTTTCTTGAAAAATTTTGCTTTTCGGGATCAAAAAAATTAGTCCCTAAAACCTTTCAAAAGTTCAAAAATAACTGGTTCATGTTTTCTAAAATGTGAGTTGTTTAAAAAAAAAAAAATCCGAAAACAGTTTTCAAAAATAATTCACAGACACAGTTTCTCTATTTTTTGGAAAATGAAAACAGAAGACAAAACCATTATCACCTGTGTGAGTGATTTTTCGATCACACTGCCCAACTCAGTACTCAGTTGGAGAACACTGGCAGAATAGATGGCTCCTGGCTGACCTGCAACAGAAAGAGAAGACTCCAAGGGTGGTTCGCCACCCAGGGATACTTCAACGATCAAGTCCGTACTCAATATCTCTCAAAGAAAATCAATAATGCTAAACTTAATGCTCAAAGCATAAAATTGCGTATCTTAGATCCACGAGGGTGTCTCTCTTTTATAGTTACCTCAATCCTAATCCCAGTAGAAGCCTGACTTCTATGGATTCCTGTTCAGTACTTACTTTGGACACCTCAAGAGATAAAGATAAACTCCCTAAGAGCTTTATCCTTATCTTGGCCAAGTCTCCTCTTTATTCTAGGACTCTTGTCCCTTATCTCTTATCCGCTTATCTCGGATTCCGATATCTTCGGAGATAATCTCGGCTTGACCGAGATCACCTCAGCGTCATGACCCTGACACGTGGCACCTCGGTTGACACATTGGCGTCACCTTGCCATGTGTCGGTACTCAAAAATATATCCCCACAACTGCCCCCTAGGTTCTATTACCTTGGCATTCTGAGGTGATGGAACCTATATCATTCCATTTTTCCAGTATGTCGGTTTTCAGTATCTCAGTCGAGATCATTATTTTGGCCGACATGTCTTTGTTGAAGAACAAGAACTTCAAGAACCCTTTCACGCGTATGAGTTGTCATACACCATAATTCAACCGTTTTTAACCACGCGTTTCCTTCTTATTGGTTCGTACCTGTGACGCGCCCGTAAGCCGTCTCTCTTTCACGTGCACCGTCTGACGTATACGTTCTTCCAGGCGTATTGATTACTTTTTGCTGCCGTTTCCATTTTTAACAAAACACCTCTTCGTTTTTTTTTCCTTTCACCTTATTTTCGTTTCTGGAAAACTTTTTCTCTCTCTAACTTTCTCTTCTCGAGTCCGCCATTGTTCAAGCTTCCTTGCTCTGAAACTACCGTCGTTCATTTTCTTCGACTAAGTTCGTACTGATTCTCCTGTCCGCCACCGTCATTTGATCTCGGAAATATTCAACACCGGCTTCGTTCTTCCTCTGGTAATACACTTATTCCTTCTTATTCCAGTTTCTTAATTTTTCTTGAACTTGTTGCCATTACTGCTTTGCTCAAGCATTCGGCCTGTGAATCATATATTTGAGTGTGTGATTTTGCCCTTGTCCATATCTTGAACATACACATTGTTTCACCACTTCCCTGTATTGTTGCCACTGTTCTTGGCCCTATACTTCGTGTTTTCTTTATGCTCTTGATAGACCATCTCTGTTCTTGATTCTGAAACTCGTTTTTGTTTTTGTTTTTTGTGTCTTTTCCAGATCTGTGCCTTTGATCTTCATCTCCATAGTTTTAGGTTTGGGATTTGTTTGTAGAACCCACATTTTAGGGCAAAACTGAAACGAACTGGCTTTAGATCCATACAAACCTTTATCAAAGTGTTCTTTTAGGTTTTTGGCCGAGGTCCTTTAAACCCTCAAAAATACTTCTTCCTAAAATCTGATATCGCCATCTAATCCGACATCATGGGTATGTGAAAACATAGGGTAAACACCCCATCCAAACTAGAATTCTTTAGACAAGAGTTTGAAATCCCAGCCGACGTCCATCTGAGGTTGGCTGGGGATGATGCCTCCATCATGCCTACTGATGATTCCATGCCCTTCCCTGTGGTAACCTTCATTGAGTGTGGACTTCGGCTCCCACTCAACATCCTTTTTCGTGAAATACTTCATTATTACAAGTTGAACCCAATGCAACTTTCTATCAACTCCTATCGAACCATCAATGGTATCATAGCTTTAGCAAAACAAGAGAACGCTAGGATCACATTAGCCGATATCCAGTATTGCTACACTATGTGTGGCCTCAAAAAAGACACCGGCTACGTTTACTCCCTCAAGCCGAGGTCCACTGAATACAAAATTGTCGCCGACCTGCCTGACTCCAACAAGGGAGCTGGGGATGATTATTTCATGACTTTGGGGAACTGGGAGTTCGCCCCATATGAAGACCTCCATCTCTTCCCTCTCTTTCGATCAGTCTTTGTAGAGGGCAATGGTAAGAGCCCTGTATTCATACCTGCTTGTTTTTTAAAGTCTTGCGTTCTTTATCTATTTCTTAGTGTTTGCTTTTCTTGCAGCTGTTCCTAAGCCACCAAAGAACTTTCATCAATCCTTCGTTCCTAGCAAGGATTTGAAGAGACTCTTGGACCTGCCAGTTCATAAACGAACAGCACCTCTGCTTCTTAATTTTATTCCAACGTACAAGTCAGCTTTGCCCGACGTCCCTAGGAGGAAGAAAAAAAGCCTTTCTCCTCCCTCTGCCACAACACCACAGACCGCATCCACATCTCGGACAGACCAGGGGTCAACCTCTGATCAAGCCGAGCAACCGGCAACTTCAGCCCCATGCTTGGTTCCAATTTCCCAACGCCGCCGTCAACGCCGAACGACTTCTTCTGCCGAGATGGGTCGCTCAAAACCGGTTGCCAGGGACCTTCTGGCTAGCATTCCGTCATCTATCGATGATCAACTAGCACAATTCCAACCTCCTTTGAAGCCAAAAAGAATAAAGAAGGCTTAACCAAAGGCTAAAGTTACTCAGACTGAGTCTAAGGACACTTTGCCTATTTCAAAGTTGGCTGAGAGTGATAAATCTCAGCCTTCCGCTGGGAAGAGGCGCTGTGAGTCTCAACCACCAGAATCCCAAAAGCCAAAAAAACTGAGGTCTTCTTCTGTAACAACTTCAGGATCAAAAAAGCCTGATGCCCTCTGGGCCCCCGCAATTACTCTGGAAGATAAGCCTGTCATGGCAAGTGATAGTGCCGATGATATCAACGTCGGCGTTGCACTTAGTACCGCTCTGCTTCTTCCAGGCGATCTGGAGCAAAACGCCTAGTACAGTGAGTATGAGAACCACGCTTTAATGCTTCAGCACTCCATTCAGGTAAATGTCTTCTATTTGGTAATTTTCTTCTTTCTTTCTCTTTATTTCATACTTTGAATATTCTCTAATACCTCTGTTTTCTTTCAGGCCATCCAGCATGCCCACTCTTTCTCAATGCAGTCTTTTGAGAATCGGGAGAGGTTTGTCGAGATGAAGGGGAGTTCTCTTCCCTCGAAAAGACCAGCAAAGGTCTTCAATCAAAGATGAAAAAATTGGAGGACCAAGCCGAGGCTGCAATCAAAGCTCAGAGCAATGCCGAAGAGAAGGCTAAGGCTACTGAGGCTATTAGGAAAGTGAATGAGTCTCAGAAGAGAGAAGCCGAGGAAAAAATGGTCTAAGTCAAAAGGAGCTTCAGGAGGCACTGGCCACCAAAGAAGCCGAAATAAAAGATGCCGACGAGAAGGCGTATGCCCAAGGCATGGCCGACGTCACAGATGCCTATGAACAACAGGTGAAGGAGGCATGCAACAAGGGTTTCACCCTTGGTTGGATGTCCCTTCAAAAGAAACTCAATGTCCCAGAGGACTCACCATTGAGGAAAGCTGATGCCATTCCTCTTCCATTCCCTCCAGCTCAACCTCCAAGTCAAGACGTCGGCGAATCTGAGTCTGAGGATGGTGATGAGGAAGAGGATGAGGCTTTGGTAAGAAAATCCAAAGATGCTGATGGGGCCAAGTCCCCTCTTCAAAATGAGCAAGTCCTAGACATGACTTAGGATGAAGAAGGCGATGAGGTTCCCAAAGACGCTGCTTATGAGAAGGAATCAGCCGATGCCACCCTTGCTGATAAGAGCCTTGATGACACTCTTACAGAAATTGACGCCGAGCTCGCAGCGGATAAGGCTGCTGAGATGTCTTCTCAACAATCATCTGATCTTCAAATTCAACCAACTGGTGGAGAGGAGTCTTAGCCTCATGTTTTTCTTTTGCTTACTTGTATTTTGTTTCTTCTTTATCTTTTGGAACAATGTAAGCTTTTTGTATGGCCGATGTGCCCTTTTCTCGGTGAATGCTAATACAACTTTTCTTTTCTAAGTGCTTGCACTCTTGTCTTCTCTTCATTGCTTCTGCATGATTCTATACTTAGAATATTCTGCATGCCTTTCACATACTTTTCCTTCTTTGTACAATCTTCTCGGGGTGACACACCTCGGATAGACAAACTTCTTGGTTTTAATCTTGACTTGTAAACTCTTAACAAGTGTTGAACATCATACTGGTTTAACTCAACTTGTAAATTGTCCACAAATTTCAACAAGTATTAAATAATGACTTCGGTTTAACTTAACTTGTAAATTGTCCACATATTTTAACAAATGTTAAACAATGATTTCGGTTTAACTTAACTTGTAAATAGTCCACAAATTTCAACAAGTGTTAAACAATGATTTCGGTTTAACTTCAACTTGTAAATTGTCCACAAATTTCAACAAGTGTTAAGCAATAATTTCGGTTTAACTTAACTTGTAAATTGTCCACAAATTTCAACAAGTGTCAAACAATGATTTCGGCTTAACTTCAATTTGTAAATTGTCCACAAATTTCGACAGGTGTTAAGCATATTCTTCTTCTCTCTGCCGCCTAATGTGAACCTGAGTTCCACTTGGGTTCTCATTATGCATGTATTCTAGAGACAATGTCAAGTATTCTTGAAAAGAGAACAGAATCTTTATTTATTTACTTCGGCAAATGGCAAAGGAACAAAGAAATTTTAATGATAGAAAAATTTCAAATTACAAGTGTTCCAAGGTCTTGGCAACTCTTTGCCCTCATAATCTTCAAGTTGATATGCCCCATTACCCAGTACCGAGATGATTCAGTAGGGTCCTTCCTAGTTTGGGCCAAGCTTGCCCTCTTTGGGATCCTTCTTATTGCCGACGACTTTCCTCAGGGCCAGGTCGCCGACTTGAAATTCTCTTGGATTGACTTTCTTGTTATAAGCTTTTGCAAGTTACTGCTGGTATGCTGCAAGCTAGATTGCAGCTTTCTCTCTTCTTTCTTCTAAAAGATCCAGATCTCGGGCTAAGAGTACATCATTAGTCCCGTTTTCAACTCTCTGGGTTCTGATTCCTGGGATGCCGATCTCCAGCGGGATGACTGCTTCTGTGCCATAAGCCATGGCGAAGGGAGATTCTCTTGTTGATCTTCTCGGCGTAGTTCGATATGCCCAGAGTACATTGGGCAATTCGTCTACCCACTTGCCTTTTGTTGCCTGCAGCCTCTTCTTTATTCCATCCAAAATTACTTTGTTGGATGCTTCTGCTTGTCCATTGCTTTGTGGAAAGCTTGGGGTTGAAAAGTAGTTCTTGATCTTGAACTTTGTACAGAAGTTCTTGATGAGCTTGCTGTCAAATTGAGTTCCATTGTCTGCAACAATGGCTCTCGGAATTCCAAATCCGGTGATAATGTTTCTCCATATGAAGTTCTTGAATCCACATCTCGAATTTTGGCAAGAGGTTTTGCTTCTACCCATTTTGTGAAGTAATCTGTTGCTACCATCAAGTACTTTCTTTGTCCAGTTGCTTGGGGTAATTGCCCAACGAGATCCATGCCCCATTGCGCAAATGGCCAAGGACTGGATACAGGGTTCAGGTCAGCAGCTGGCTGGTGTTTCAAAGGTGGAAACCTTTGGCATTGTTCACACTTCTTCACGTAGGCTTCTGCATCTTTTTGCATGTAAGGCTACCAATACCTCTGGGTAATGGCCCTGTGAGCTAGTGATCTGCCCCCAGCATGGCTTCTACAAATTCCTTCGTGAATTTCATATAGAAAATCTTCAACCTGCAAAGGGTGTACGCACCTTAAAAGGGGTCCAGTGAAGGACCTTTTGTAAAGATGTCCTTCTGCTGTCAGATTGAATCTTGCCGACTTCAATCTGATCTTGTGTGCCTCCTTGTGGTCATCTGGTAGCTTTCCTTCTTTTAGGAACGCAACAATTGCGTCCATCCAGCTTGGTCCCATGTCTATGCACATTGTTTCATGCTCTGTGGTTACTGGTTCAATGCTTGGGCCCGACAGGTAGTCAATCATTATTATCCTTGCTTTTCCAGGTTGTACTGCACTAGCTAGGTTAGCCAACGCATCAGCGTGGCTGTTGTCATCTCGGTTTACCTAAAGCAGTCGGCAGTTCTGAAATAAGGCTGACAGTCTGATGACTTCCTTTGTGTAGGCCGACATTTGTTAATCTCGGGCTACAAACTCATCTGTTGTCTGGTTAACTATTAGTTGTGAATCACAAAAAACTATTACCTCATCTGCTTGCACTGTTGCGGCCAACTTCAGTCCTGCAATGAGTGCTTCATACTCTGCTTCATTGTTTGAGGCCTTGAACCCCAAATGAATTGACTGTTCTAGTACCTGCCCATTTGGGGATATCAATACTACTCCTGCCCCTACTCCTTGTCAGTTTGAACTTCCGTCGACAAATAGTCTAAAGGAGTCGCCGATGTAAACGCTGCAGGGTCTGAGTTTTTCCTTCCTTTGTTCTTTTGCCTTTGGCTGGCCTTCTCCTTGCTTGTGTGTACATCGTTCATCTTGGCTCAATGGAGCTCGATGTTCGATGGATTTTGGCGTGAACTCGGCCACGAAGTCGGCCAAAACTTGGCCTTTGATTACTGTTCTCGGCCTGAACTCCAGGTCATACTGGCCCAAGGCTACTGCCCATTTGGCAATTCTTCCTGTTAAGTCTCCTTGTCGCAACAAGGACTTCAGTGGATGTTCTGTTAGTACCACAATCATGTGGGCCTGAAAGTAATGGTTCAACTTCTTTGAAGCCATTACTAAGGCCAGCATCAATTTCTCTAACGGTAGATACCTTGTCTCTGCATCGGCCAGGGTTTTGCTTACATAGTAAATAGCCCTTTGCTTCCATTTTTCTTCTTGGATTAGTACTGCACTTATCGTATGTTCTGAAATGGCTAAGTACAGAAACAGCTCCTCCCTAGGTTCTGGATTTGAAAGAACTGGAGGTGTGGTCAAGTACCTCTTTAGGTCGGCCAAAGCGGCTTCGCATTCTTCTGTGCACAAGAAGTCTGTGGCTTTCTTCACCAAGTTGAAGAAAGGTCTGCACTTATCTGAGCTTCTGCTGATGAATCTGTTTAGGGCTGCGGCCCTTCCAGTTAGCATCTGCACTTGTTTTGCCAACGTCGGGCTCTTCAGCTCTAGGATGGCCTTGATTTGATCTGGGCTGGCCTCGATGCCCCTTCTAGTCACCAAGTATCCTAAAAGCTTACCAGATCTAACTCCAAATGAACACTTCGATGCATTGAGTCAGAGCCGATATGTTTTAAGGATTTTAAAGACTGTTTTTAGATCGGCAAGATGATCCTCAGGCTCCTTGGTCTTAACGACCATGTCGTTGATGTAGACTTCTACTGTTCGGCCAATCAGGTGCTTGAACATTTTGGTTACCAGCCTAAGTTGCTCCTACGTTTTTCAACCCGAAAGGCATTACTCTGTAACAGTACAGGCCTTTTACGGTGATGAACGCTGTCTTCTCTTCGTCTTGGGGGTACATGGCTATCTGGTGGTACCCCCTGTAGGCATCTAGGAAGCTCATTCTTCCATGCCCTGAAGTGGCATCTACTAGTTGGTCAATCTTGGGTAGAGGAAAGCTATCTTTGGGACAAGCTTTGTTGAGGCTGGTGAAGTCTACGCAGACCCTCCATTTACCGTTCTTCTTCTTTACCACCACTATATTGGATAGCCATGTTAGGTAGTGTACTTCTCTAATGGCCTTGGCCTCCAGAAGTCTGTGTACTTCTTCTTCTACTGCTTCGACGTGCATCAACGTCGGTCTTCTGGCTCGTTGAATTACAAGTTTGGCCGACCTGTCTACATTCAATTTGTGGCAAGTGACCTCGGGGTCAATGCCAGGCATTTCGTAAGGTGTCTAAGCGAACACCTCAATATTTACTCTCAAAAAAGTTTCCAACTCTTTTTCCTCTTCTTCGGCTAAGCCCGAGTCGAGAAGGAAGAAGTGTTCTTCATCCCCATCCTGGACGAGGATTTTCTTTAGTGCCTCTTCGCTCTTCTCGACTGGCTCTTTGCCGACGTCTTCTAGGATTTCCACGTTCTCATTTTCAATTTCTGCCTTCTTTGGCTTCCCTCATTTTCAATTTCTGTCTTCTCTGGCTCTCGTACGCTGCAGGTAGATTTCATTGCTGCCATGGAGCAATTCTTCGCCTGCAGCTGATCACCTCTGACTTCCTCTATCCCATGCTCTGTTGGGAATCGCAATAGTTGATGCAATGTTGAGGAAACTGCCCCCATTGCATGCAACCATGGCCTTTCCAAGATGATGTTGTAAGGGGAGGGTGTGTAGATGATGGTGAATTCTATCTTGATCTTCCTGGTGCCAGCCTGCACCTCCAAGCTTACTACTCCCAGAGGCCATGTCGGCGTTCCATTGAACCCAACCATTGGGCCATTGGATTGTTCCATATCATCTGGGTGAAGGCCGAGCTCTTTGTAACATCGAACATACATGATGTCGCAAGAGCTGCCTTGATCAATTAGGATGCGTTTCATCTGGCATTCCCCAACCTGGAGGGATACTACCAAGGCATCGTTATGCGGATGCTGGACCATCTCTAGGTCGGCTTCAGTAAAGGTTATCATTGGTCCTTGGCATTCTTCTGCCCGATGTCTTTTCTCCTCGACTTGGTAGACATGTTGCAGGTGCTTCACTTTCTGGGTCTCTCCTCGGATTTCATTTTCGTTGACCTTCGAGTGGATTATGTTGATTATCCGAGGTCCTCCTGCCTGCGGTTGTTGTGCTGGGGGAGGTAGGGCTGCTGGTGCCTGAGGTAATCTTGCCCGTTCTTTTCTTGTCCTGGTCTCATCGACAAGGTCTCTCAGATGTCCTTATCTCACTAGATCTTCCAAATATGTTTTCAGGGCCCTACAACCCTGAGTTGTATGCCCATCTTCATTATGGTAGGCACAATGCCTACCAATGTTTCTTCCTATGAACTCTCCTGGAGTCCTTTCTGGCGTTCTGAAATAGGGCTGGTTCCGAATTTGATCCAGGACTTTGGGAATTGGGATTTGGAACATAGTTGTTACTGCTTGTGTGGCCCTTAGTTCTGCCTCTTGCCTGCTCGTTCCTTTGTTACCTTGGCCTCGCTTTGGCGAGCCGTTTCCTTTCTCTTGTTTTATCTCCCTGGTTCCCGACGTGTCTTCTTCAGCTCTGGCGTACTTCTTGATTTTCGCCATGAGCTCCTCTATACTATTTGGCAATGTCTTTGCCAAAGACTTTCGTAGTGGACAGTTGTCTTTCAAGCCATTCTTAAAAGATACGACTGCCACCTCTTGATTACATTCGGGTATTCGATTGAACACCTCATAGTATCTTTTCACATAGGCCCTAAGGCCTTCATCCTTGCTGATCTTCAGAGCCATCAATGCGTCCACCCTTAATGGCTACATCTTGTTTGTCACAAACCTGGCCACAAACATCTCAGCCAGGCCTTCCTAAGTCTTTACACTTCCCTTCGGTAGTTTGTGGAACCAATCTGATGTAATCTCCCCAAAGGATAAGGGGAACACTTTGCAGAGCAACGGCTCGTTCCCACTATACAATGCCATTGAGTTCAAATAGAGTCCAACGTGGAAGTTGGGGTTTGACTTACCATTGTATATTTGAAACCTCGGCATATTGAATCTCTTCTGGGCCTTAAACCTGTCCAATTCCACCGAGAATGGTGTCTTTGGCTTATCTGGGGAGGTTACCTCGGCATAGGCATTCTGTTGCTTCCTTTTGAGGTAATCTCTTAAGTCTTCTTTGCTCTGCCCAGGAGTTCGGCTATCCTTTGACTTTAGTCTTTTTGGTATACTACTCTCGGCCTTGTGGTGAGCCCTTTTCGACCCTTCTTTGTGAGTTGTGTTGAAGCACAATGCCTGCCCCTAAACATGCCGATGTCCTTTGGGGTCTGCTTCTTTTGTGTGCTGCGTCCTCCGCGATTCTTCTCTTCTTGATTCTTTTCGTTCGACTTCCCTAGAAGGTCGGTGAGTGTATCTTTCGCTTTCATTGTGCTGAGGGGCTATGGGGATTGTTTTCTGCCCTCCCTTCTGGGTATTGGCCGCTGGAATCGGCGTGTCCTGCAACGGGAATGGTAGCTGCATGACGTTATTTTGCATCATGAAATTGACGACCGACTGCAGGTCTACCAATTTGTTTGCTATCTCTTTTACCTCTTCGTCCCTCCGTAGGCACCTATCCTTCCAAACCTGGAGGTCGTCTTCGTTATAGTACCTGCTTTGATCAGGTTTCTTTGGTGCGTCGCTAGTCTGGCCGACATCTTTTGCTCCGTGATTCTGGTCACGAGTTTCTGCAGTGCATTCATCTCCTGTGATATCAAGGTCAGTAGGTCTCTCACTCCCAGCAGGGGTGTGATTCCCAACCTTTTCTTTCTGTCCGTTACTGGCTATCTATTCTCTTTTCGTTCCCACAGACGACACCAAATTGTGTGAGTGATTTTTCGATTACACTGCCCAACTCAGTACTTAGCTGAAGAACACTGGCAGAATAGATGGCTCCTGACTGACCTGCAACAGAAAGAGAAGACTCCGAGGGTGGTTCGCCACCCGGGGGTACTCCGACGATCAAGTCAGTACTCAATATCTCTCAAAGATAATCAATAATGCTAAACTTAATGCTCAAAGCATAAAATTGCATACCTTAGACCCACGAGGGTGCCTCTCTTTTATAGTTACCTCAATCTTAATCCCAGTAGAAGCCTGACTTCTATGGATTCCTGTTCAGTATTTACTTTGGACTCCTCAAGAGATAAAGATAAACTCCCTAAGAGCTTTATCCTTATCTTGGCCAAGTCTCCTCTTTATTCTAGGACTCTTGTCCCTTATCTCTTATCCGCTTATCTCGAATTCCGATATGTTCGGAGATAACCTCGGCTTGATTGAGATCACCTCGGCGTCATGACCCTAACGCGTGGCACCTCGGCTGACATGTCGGCGTCACCTTGCCACGTGTCGGTACTCAAAAATATATCTCACATCACCCTTTGTTGATCACAAATGAAGTGCCAAAAGCAATCTGTCCTTTAGGTTGCTTGCAAAGACACACCTTATAGAAAAACAAGAAGACTTAGTCTGGTCTCAATCTCAAATGTAGTTCAGTTAATCAATCAATTTCACTTTTGTCGTTAATCTTCTCTCTCATTAATCTCTATCATCATCATTTTAAGCCCTTGCTCTTTTGGAGTTATCTATCTATCTATTTTCTAATAAAAATAAAGAACTAACTAGCAGTACAGGAAAACACAATCACCAGAAAAATGCAATCACACAATAAATTACAAATCTCAAAGTCCTTCATCATGATTTCAGTAACCTCATAAGCAGTCTACTCCAATTGTAAAGAATGAATCGTAAATCCTAAGTTTAACCTTGACATTGCATTTGACATAAATTATTACCCATAATTTGCAGGAAATGAGTTTAACCTTTAAGTGAAATTGTTCCATAATTCTACAGGTTAACAGATTATAGGTACTACATTCAACCACTCATAATTCCATTTGCCCTCTGAATGTGAAATTGTTCCCCTCACTCCATCATGGCTTCACATTAACAGAGCATCGGTTGGATGATCTATGATGGACTGAGGCCTAAATTGGATATGATCCTCATCATTACATGAATGAATGTAGCAAATGTAGATTGATAGGAAATTGAACGACAATTTAAATATAGGCAATTCATAAATATGATAGTCAATTATCAAATAATTTGATAATATATGGTACTTGATCGGAATCGCTACAGGAGATTCGCCGAGAAATCGGAGAATCAAGGAGAGATGAGGCGGCAACAGAGCGATCCAGATATCGAATCGGTAGAGAAGAGATATATGAATTAGTAGAGAAGAGAAATTAGGGATTTGAGAGAGAAGGAGAGAGAGAGGAAGAGAGTGAGTGATGAAACCTTTTTTTTGTGTTTGTTTTTGATAGTCCCCGATTATTGAGTTCATAAATTAATATATAAAATATAATAATATTTGATTTGGGTTTATTAGAGACCAATTCAAATTGTAGGGATATGATTTGGGTTTATTAGGGACCAATTAAAATTGTAGGGAAAAGTGATGGGTTTATTAGGGACAAACTAAAATTGTAAAGAAAAGTGATTGATCCTTTTACAACCAAATAAATTTGTCTACAAAATGTAATAACATGCTTAAATATAATTTTTAAAAAATTCTTTCATTTTGTCCTTAAAGTATAATTTTTACAAACAAATTATTTTTGTCCCTAAAAATTTGTCTTTAAAACCTTAATTTCTTGTAGTGACAATTATATCAAGTATGTACATAGCCTCATGCTAGAATACTAAACATAGTAGGAAAAACACACACAAGTGGAATGCTAAAGTATAAAAACTTACATGTTTACTGATGTCCCGTGAACAGCTACAAAACAAAGTTAGCAGAATATGCATGATCTTGTATACAAAATCGTAATGCAATTCACACGTGAGATGCAATTAAAGATTCGGCCTCTAAGATATGACATGTGAATCATCTCAAGAACATGAGATAGTGCACACAATCAAATAGGAATTGATTAAGGCAAATTAAGCCGAATCCAAATGCATGAAACATGGATGCAAAGCATAGATAGGATGAAAAACCAAAATATGATGCTTATGCACATATAAGAAATGCAAATCAAAGAACGGGATAGAATAAAGCGGGGTAGGGAATTATTTTTTTTTAATTATTTCTTAATACAACATTTGAAAGAATAATTACAAACCAAATGAGAAAGGAAGGAGGAAAATATTACAATAAAAATAAAAACCCCACAAAACACTCAAATAAAAAAAATAAAATAAACTAGAAGCTTCATGTGTCTTTGAAGATTGTCGGAAACTAGTATGTTCAATGCTGGAAGACTACTCGGTTTTGTCCAAAAGAAGTTAACCATTCAGTCATATAGGTCGGCCGACCAACTAGGCCTAACAAAACCTGTCTTGTTGCAAAACCGAGAAAATAAACAAATAAGGAACATGTAGGTGGATCAACTAATCACTTTCGATTAAATACAACAAAACTAATATGAAACTAAAATAAGAAAAATGAATACAAAATAGGAAGTGCAAGATTACAACAAAACTAATATAAAATGAAAATGAGAAAAGCAAATATAAGATAGAAAGTGCAAGATTATAACAAATGAAACTAAACAAGAAGAACAAATGTAAGATACAAAGTGAAAGAAAATGAAAGAATTGAAAATAAAACAAGGAAAATAAATATAAGATGGAAAGTGTAAGAAAATGAAAGAACTGAAAATTCAACTTCCCAAAGATGGATTGAATTTCTTGGTTTCCAAATCTCCTCTTCATCACCTTCAAGGTTGTGAATTGTATTCTTAATCCTCAATTCAAGAGCTAGGAATTTGAGCTACAAAGGTAGCTTTCGACAAGTGAAGGAAATGATCACTTGGAACTTCGAACTTCACAAGGACTACTCTCTCTTTGATCAAAGCTCTAGAATTTGACTACAATAACATGATTTGGATGACTTTTTGTAATAGAAGATGAGATATAGTGTATAGCTTGAGAAATGGAAGGTCACAATTAACACTCAATTTTGGCTAACTTTTGAATTCAAAGCTTAAACTCTCTTCTTCTCTATCTCTAGCCTTTTCTTCTCAATATATCCTCTCCATCCTCTCAATAATCTGATGTATACATATAGGCAATATAAGTGAAGAAATGGTGGAAGACAAGGATGTAACATTAATGAAGCACTAATGGAGCTAATGGAAGACAAAAGTGGGGCATTACCTTCAATGGATTAAGCACTAGACAATTGAGGATGAGTATATATACATTCAATGCATGAATGGGTCAGAAAAACGGGTTTCAGAACTATCTACCCGAACCATCACAAAACTAGTACAAACTGTCTGTGGGGTGGTCTCCTGGGTGGTCGACCGGCCAGGAGAGAAAAATTTTATTTTGCTCCAGTTCGACTCTGTTTTGTTCTGGGTGCCCGACGCAACCTAAACACTTGACCAAACTAGGCTTAGGGTGGAGAGTAAAGTTCAAATTCTATCTTTCTTACTAAGGATTGTGCAAGAAACACATTTTGATTTTCATCATTGGGTAATTAAAAGAAAGTGCCCAAGTCTTAGGGCCGGTCAAAATAGGGTGTCTATAGTTTCCCCTTTTTAATAGAACTCGAAGTTATTTCATGATGTGGTTGAATGTCGAAGCTTGAAGACAACCCTTTCGACAAGGCCGTAAGACTTGGAAAAACAAACAAGATGCAGATGCAGTTGGTTAAACCCGAAGGTTGCCTACGTATCCCTTTGTAAGGAATCAAACCACTATAGTTCAGGGGCAGAATGCAAATAACATGCTCGAAATGCAATTGAAATTGGACTTATATGCTTCGTGTAGCCAGATTTTGAAATGAATGATTATGCAATGCAATGCAATGTCATAGAGTGATGATAAAGAAATGAAGATGGCAATAGGAGAGGCAAGCCTTGTGCAACTAATATAAAGCATAACATGGGGCGCATCGCATATAAATGTGCCTGTAGACACCCCATTTTTGATGGCCTTTACGACTTACACGTCCTCGCATTCACACCCGATGATGAGTTTATATACTCGTCCAGTGCTCGAAGTCCTCAGCGGAATGCCGTAGCTTTGAGCCTTTCAAACCCTGCACATCTGTTACCCTGTTTTTGGACCAAACCCTGTGCTTTTCAAGCCTGCAACTCTTGGTGGCCTGTCGACCACTCTTATGGGTTGCCGGCCATCACTTTTGGGCTTCCGGCCACTGATGTGCCTTGCCGGCCACCAGTGATGGCTGGCCAGCCACCAGTGTATTTTGCAGCTATTTTATGCTAGTTGCGCCAACTGTTTGTACAGATGCATGCATCTATCGCCACGTGTAGGATTGGATCTCCTTCACGGAATTTCATGTGTTTCTATATATATGAGGCCCCTCTCTCATGTTTTAAGGTTAGAAAATTTTGAGCTAAATTTTTTTCCTCTCTCTACAATTCTCTCTCTCTTTCTACCAAATCTCTACACTTTTGCCTACAAATCTTCAACCTTTGCTTATACACCCTTAACCAAATCTCACCATCTTTGAGCTGAGGTATCTTTGAGCTTGGTTTGACCTCTAGAGGGTGTTGTTTTCTTGGTTTTGTTGTTTGAATTGCTTCTTCTCTTCAAAAGGTGTAAGGCTTTACCTGTTTGTTTGCTTTCTCTATTATTTTTCTTACTATTTTTTCATTGTTTTGGGCTATCAAAACTCTATGTTTTTTGGGCTAAAGCTTGGGTTTAAAGCCATTAAAGGTTGAGGGGTTGATAACCCTTCTTTGTGCCTTGTTTTGGAGGTCTTTACGCTTGTGTTTCTCACCCTTTTACTATCTTTTTACAAACTTTTAAACACTGATTTTCAGAGCTTTTTTAGTGGCCAAAATTATGTTTTGAAGTTCAAATTTGAAGGGGTTAGCCTCCCCTCCTTGTGTCTTGTTTACTAGCCTAGCTTGCTTTGTGTGTTAGCTTATTTTTCTAGCCTTTTTTGTCTTGATTCCAGCATGTTTTAGGCTTTGTTTAGGATTGTTTTAGACCTGTTTTTGGTTGTTTCAGTCCTTTAAACTTTGTATGGGATGCTTCTAGTGTAATTGTCCCCATAAGCTTGATATTTTAGGTCTTAGATATCACTTATTTGAGTTGATAGCACTTATTTTTGGCTTTTCATACTTCATTTTAGTACTAATAATCTCTGCAACCTCCTTTCATTCTTGCCTTTTTTTTATTTTTCTTTGAAAGTGGTTTCAAGTCACTTGTTTGCCCAAGTATGAAATTGAGGTTTCACACTTAATGGTTTAATCCCTTTGGGGGTTCTTTATCAACGGTATGATGCTTCTTTCATGACCAAAGCAACTAGTGTTTTTAGCCATCTTTCCATTAGAGGACTTTAACTCACCATTAGACTTAAGTGACTAAGGAATTGCAAGGTAATTAAAATGAAGTAGCTAAAAGTGGAACTAAAATGGTGCAAGATGATAATTTGTATGTGTTCAATCGGATGTTAATTGAACACATGGACGTTTGAACCATTTCATACTTGCTAGTGATGAAATGATTCAAGTCTCCAAGGTCAACTTCTTCCCATGATCATTCATGAAAGGAAGGAGGTTTGTGTCTTGTTTTGCATTTATTGAACTTGCACTCTTGGTTTCACAAGCCATCATACAATGAAATTGCATCCATTGATGGTCTATGAACCGAACTTGCTACTCCTTGGATTTGCTCATGAAAAGGAGGGGTGAGTTATGCAAACAAATACTTGAAATACCCTGTATATGCTCTATTTGTCCTGTGTTGCAGCAAGATGAACCTGTGCAGCAGTGGCCGACAGACCACCTTTGATGGCCGGTCGGCCATTATTGGTGGCCGGCAACCTTCATCATTGGTTGGCCGGCCACTGGTGCAAAATTGAGCAGTGAGTTTGTAAGGCAGAGCAGAGTGAGCAGCAGTGTTAGTGTTGAACTGTGCAAATAAAGGCATTCAGAAGCAAAACAGTGGCCTTTTCAGGTGGAAACTGAGCATGTGCATGAATATCTCTCGTTTCGCGAGGCGTAGCAATTAGTTGTGTGGTTTAGTTGCTTATTCTTAATCGCACATGTGTTGTAATTAGTTAATTAGTTACTTAACTAGTTAGTTAATTCGAGTGTTGTAATAACTAGTTATGTAGTTTAGCTAGTTTATTTGTTTTGGTTTGTAATAGTTAGCTTAATTAGCTTTAGCTTTAATTAGTTAATTAGCTAGTTAGCTAGTTTATTCATTTGGACTCTCCTTCATGAGAGCGCAATGTAATAATGTGTATTTTTTCCAACCCCACGTCTTTCTCCTTTTTATTTACTAGCTTATAATGGTTAGTTTAGGGACATCATGTTTCAGTTAGCATACTTCATGTTTGCATCCATTCGTATTGCATGCACCGAGACTCGGTTTATCATTCTAACTGCATTGCTGTTTCAATACTTCTTTGAATACATGCTTAGACTGCATGCTATCAAATTGTTTCATATGCCATATTAGTAGCTGAGCCTATTAGTTGCATATTGTATATGTTGCATTAGTTGTATTGCATAAGTTAGGATCATACATTTTTCTAACTCTTTGGTTTATTTTGGCTTGGAGTACTAGGTAAATCTTTACTCGCTTTAGCATATTACATGAGTGTTGATGTTGCCATGTCTAACATGCTTTTCGTGAGGCTAATTGCGTAAGTGCTATAACTGCTTAAATGCCTGTGGATAAAGGCTATTTGCTTGAATTGGAATAATTTGAGTAAATGTTTATATGCGATCACTTTTTCAAGTGGTACATATTCGAAACAATTTTCAAAAAAACAAACATGACTCAAGTGTTCCAATTCTTGCGAGATAGTGTATACTTGTGTGTGAGCATCACATAGTAACGCTAGCCTAATAACCGGAACAAGAGCATATAATGTTGATAAAAATCATATCATGATTAGTAGAGGCCGATCTTTGATCGGGCGAGTGGGGGTGCTCAAATGCATTCATGTCCTTCCCCTCTCGTACCTAAGTTCCTGAGCCGAGGCAATCTTGGTGATAACGGACACGTGGCCTTTGGCACGAGTCATGGGTTTCCAAAATTTTTTCAAAATAAAATATTTAGGTGGCGACTCTGTATCTGGCAAAGCAGTCTATTTTTGGCAATTTGATTCAAAATCAATTTTCTAAAAGATTTGTCGGATTTGAACTCTTTGGTGTTTATCAATTTCACATTGCACTTGTAAGATTAGATTTAGAACCGCGGGAGACCGAATTGTAGGGCTTATTTTGACCTATCAAAAAGGGGGTGCAAAAAAGTCGAGCTACAGTGCCACAACACAAATGATAGAGAAACTTTGAGATCCAAATGCATCTTATGGGGGAGTAGAAATAATGAACTCGAAATCCAAACGTGTTTCACACGAGAAGAGAAAGAGTGAACAAATCCAAACACGTTTCACGTGAAAGGATCAATGGTGAACAAATCCACACGCGTTTCATGCGAGAGAGCAATGTGGACCCAAAATCCAAACGCGTTTCATGCGAAAGGAGAAGTAATGAACAAATCTAAATGTGTTTCAGACGAGAGGAACAGAGGTGGTATAACTAACAGGCGTACCTAACTATATTTCATACGAAAAAAGGGTAGGTTTCAACTAGAGAAACGTCAAACCTAACATGTTTCAAGTGAAATGAGAAAAGTAGTGTAACCAACAGGCGTACCAAACCATATTTCATACGGAAAGGGGAAAGGTTTTAATTGAGTAAACTTTAAATCCTAACACGTTTCACGTGAAAGGAGAAACTGTGGTGTAATCAACAGGCGTACCTAATCGTATTTTATACGGAAAGGGGGAATGTTTTAATCGAGTAAACTTCAAATCCTAACACGTTTCACGTGAAAGGAGAAAATGTGGTGTAATCAATAGGTGTACCTAACCGTATCTCATACGGAGAGGGGGAAAGTTTTAACTGTGAAAATTTCCTAACCTGCTTCATGTGAAAGAAGAAAAGGTGGTGTAACCAATAGGCGTACCTAATTGAATATATGTGGGTGAGATGAATTTTGATTATTTTTCTTCTTTTTTCCTTTTTCTTGTTTTTGAGTTTTTGTTTTTCTTTTTTTGATTTTGATACATTATATACATATACGAATACAAACAATATACAAAATATGTATTACATATATATACATATACATACAAAATATATGCATGCATAGACATATAAAAATACACAGTCATATTTCTACACATATACATATTATATGCATACGGTATATACATATATATATATACATACAGACATGTACATACAGATACACATACATATTATATACATATACATATACATACAAACACATACATATAGATACATATATACATATTATATACATACGATATATACATATAGATACATACATACAAATACACAGATGCATACGGTATACATATACATATATACACAATATATACATCTCTCTCTCTCTCTCTCTCTCTTCTATTCTTGTGTCTCTTTCCCTCTCCCGTCTCCGTCGAATGTCGCTGGTGCGCGAGTTCAACAATCACGGTGCCTGACCAACAACAGCTAGACTAGCCTCGTTTGTCAAAGATTGCCTCGACAATCACTATTCTCTCGGTCTCTTTTTCTCTATTTTCTTCTTAAATCGAGGCCTGCGGGAGAGACAGAGCATAAAGCTGCAAAACTCTATCTCCTATTACTCTGCCAATTCTCTTTTTAGCGGCATTACCATTTTCTGTCATGGCCTCATCCCACCATACTCTTTACTTCTTCCCAAACCTTGATGAATCCCCAATCAAGATTACTAGCTCCTTTGAGCCTCAACAGAGTGCCATTGCCCTTGTTCTCAGCTTTCTTGAGCTGTGAGTCAAGCAAACAATGGCATCAAAGTTTGATATTGATGCTAATCACTACACATTGAAGTTCTGCGTGGAGACCGTGACCGCGGTCTCCAACTTGTCCCACCGGCTGCAAGGTAGGACGAGTGAAGTGCATTGGATAAATGCCCAACACTTCTTTCTCCAGCGTATGTGTAAGGACGCTTGAGCAGAGATTAGCGCACTGAAAAAACAGAACAAAGAGCTAAAATAACAGGCCACCTCTGTGGCCCGATTTGGAGTTCCTTCGTACTCCGCATTTGATGGTTAGCGGGGAGTAATCTCTTTTGGAAGCTTTGCAAATGCCGAAGTAGTGTCTTTAAAGGCTCCCAAGGAGTGAAGATGTGGCGAAGCAATCGACAGTGGAAGCGGGTGGCGAAACTAAAGTATCAGCCTGTAACCTTTGCCATTGGAAACACAAGTCGTTGGAAACCGTGAACAGTGTTTACATTCTCTCTCTTTCTTTTTTTTTTCTTTTTTTTTTGTATTTTTTTCTTTTGTATTTTTGCGTCAGAGTGGGCACTTAGTTTCAACTTTTTTTTGTACTACTTTGATCGGGGTTGATCCCTGACATTAATAAAACGAGTTTATTTTGCAAATCTGAATGGCATGAATAACACCTAATCATGAAAACCATTTGTTTTGAATTTTGCAATTGAGAATGGTTGCATTTCATTGAATTCTGAACTGAATATTAGGCCCTCAACAGACCAGAAATCAAACTCATTCAAAGAAAAACCTAAATGAAACAGACCTACTGACACTTGCTGAAATAGAAAGAACACAAAATTTCATTGCTGGTGCGATGAGAAACATCGCGAGCGCGACAATCGTGGATGCGGTTATAAACATCATGGGCCTGACACTCACAGGTGCAGTGGAACAAGAGTCAAAACCAAAAAAAAAAAAACATTGCCGGTCAACCACCCAGACCAACAGCTGACTGAAAGGGTTCTATATAACAATTACGCACTTTCCGGCGAATAATTTGACAATGTAAATAGCAACTGTCGAGAATATGGAGGAAAGAAAGAAACTTGACTTGACTGTGCCCCTAGTTCATCGCTTTCACTATTTTTGTTTTGGTCTTCTAATAAAAAAGTTTTGATAAACATGAGAGTTAGATTAGTATGCTTGCTCCCTCTATTTTGAAATCATGTAAATCAAGCTATGAATACTGAAATTTTTTCTTTTTGCTCTAAAGAATGGTTTGGATTTTGAAAAAACATAGAATAATTTTTGAGATAATCAGTCAACTTCATTAAAAATCCTCAAAACCTGTTTTTGTAAATGGCCCCTACCAGACCAACATGGACCCAACCCTTAAGATACACAACTGAATCTGCTTTGCAACAGAACCCCTCATGAAGGAGAAATAGGACAACTGAATCAAACGGGACGAACCAATCAAACGTGGATTGAACAACAACCGATCAACCATGGACGAGATGAGTGAATTGAAAAATAATTAGGGCTAAACTTCAAGATGAAGTTCCCTACGTATACTAAAGATAGGAATCATGCCTCACGTAGTTCCGGCTAAGGTTTAAGTCGCCTTTTCAAGTTTTCTACCTTTTAAGTGTTTTTTTTTTTAATGAACTTTTGCCTAGGTCGCTCTTCCTGGTTTTCAGCCCAACGAGCCTCTCAAGGATAGTACTTATTCAGCTTGTCAATGTTAATTGGTTGTGAGAACTCCAAACCATCCAAATCCATTAGAATGACTGCTTCTCCTGACCAAATTAACTTGATGATGTAGGGACCCGTCCAATTGTGACTAAACTTGCCCCTAGGGTTGTGAATAAGAGCTCGATTGTCCTTTAGCACTAAGTCTCCCTTCCTCAAATTCTTGGATTCGACCTTTTTGTTAAATGCTCTGGCAATCCTGCTTTGATACCCTTGAATGTGTTATAACGCTTCAATTTTCGCTCATCAGACAACTCAAATCGCTTCTGTTGCTAATCAGCTTTTGCTATCTGACATTCAACCATAATCCTCAATGAAGGCACTTATATCTCCATTGGCAAAACAGCATCCATTCTATATACCAATGAGTATGGGGTTGCCCTTGTAGATGTTCGGATTAATGTCCTGTATCTCCAAACTGCAAAAAGTAGTTTATCTGGCCAATCTCTATAGGTTTCCACCGTCTTATGCACAATGATCTTGATGTTCTTATTTACAGTTTCCACTGCTCCATTGGTTTATGACCTATAAGTTGATGACTTGTGAAAAGCGACGTTATATTTCTCAAGTAGAACTGCCATTTCTCCTTTGAAATGCGGACTATTGTCTGAAATTGCTTTGTTTGGTACCATATATCTATAGATGATATTATTCCTGATGAATTTGGCCACATGTGATGCTTTTAACACTAAAAACGACTGTGCTTCAACCTACTTAGTAAAATAGTCAGTGGCAACCAACATGAACTGATGCCCATTTGAACCCTTCGGTGTGACTGCTCCAATAACATCTATGCCCCAAACTGAGAAAGACTAAGGCGAAGTCATGTTGTAGAGTTTTGATGGAGGGATATTCATGTGATTGACAAGGATTTGACATTTGTGGCATCTCCTAACAAAGTCGATACAATCACCCTCCATGGTTAACCAATAGTATCCCTATCTAAGGATCTTTCTAGCCAGCATTATACCGTTCATATGGGCACCATACTCTCTTCTATGGATGACTTTCATGATACGTTTTGCCTCTTCTTCCTCTACACACTACTTATACATTCCTAGATGCCTTATTCTGTGCAGCTTATCTTTGCAGATGTTGAACTGAGCAACCAGATGTCGTATTTCCCTTTTGTCCTTGGCACTTGCCCTTTACAGGTATGTACTGCTTTCTAAAAAATTCCAAATATCAAAGTACCAGGGGTTCTCATCTTGAACCTCTTCTGTTGCAGCTACTATTTCATAGGCGGACGTATATATTTGTTCTATCAAGATTGGGCTCATCTTAACCCCAATTGGTATATCTATCATGGAGGTCACAAATCTCACCATCTTTGAGCTGAGGTATCTTTGAGCTTGGTTTGAGCTCTAGAGGGTGTTGTTTTCTTGGTTTTGTTGTTTGAATTGCTTCTTCTCTTCAAAAGGTATAAGGCTTTACCCATTTGTTTGCTTTCTCTATTATCTTCCTTACTGTTTTTCCATTGTTTTGGGCTATCAAAACTCTATGTTTTTTGGGCTGAAGCTTGGGTTTAAGGCCATTAAAGGTTGAGGGGTTGATAACCCTTATTTGTGCCTTGTTTTGGAGGTCTTTACGCTTGTGTTTCCCACCATTTTACTATCTTTTTACAAGCTTTTAAACACTGATTTTCAGAGTTTTTTTAGTGGCCAAAATTATGTTTTGAAGTTCAAATTTGAAGGGGTTAGCCTCCCCTCCTTATGTCTTGTTTACTAGCCTAGCTTGCTTTGTGTGTTAGCTTATTTTTCTAGCATTTTTTGTCTTGATTCCAGCATGTTTTAGGCTTTGTTTAGGATTGTTTTAGACCTGTTTTTGGTTATTTCAGTCCTTTAAACTTTGTATAGGATGCTTCTAGAGTAATTGTCCTCATAAGCTTGATATTTTAGGTCTTAGGCATCACTTATTTGAGTTGATAGCACCTATTTTTGGCTTTTCATATTTCATTTCAGCACTAATAATCTCTGCAACCTCCCTTCATTCTTGGTTTTTTTTTTTATATTTTTGCTTTGAAAGTGGTTTCAAGTCACTTGTTTGCCCAAGTATGAAATTGAGGTTTCACACTTAATGGTTTAATCCCTTTGGGGGTTCATTATCAACGGTATGATGCTTCTTTCATGACCAAAGCAACTAGTGTTTTTAGCCATTTTTCCATTAGAGGACTTTAACTCACCACTGGACTTAAGTGACTAAGGAATTGCAAGGTAATTAAAATGGAGTAACTAAAAGTGGAACTAAAATGGTGCAAGATGATAATTTGTATGTGTTCAATTGGATGTTAATTGAACACATGGACGTTTGAACCATTTCATACTTGCTAGTGATGAAATGATTCAAGTCTCCAAGGTTAACTTCTTCCCTTGATCATTCATGAAAGGAAGGAGGTTTGTGTCTTGTTTTGCATTTATTGAACTTGCACACTTGGTTTCACAAGCCATCATGCAATGAAATTGCATCCATTCATGGTCTATGAACCGAACTTGCTACTCCTTGAATTTTCTTATGAAAAGGAGGGGTGAGTTGTGCAAACAAATCCTTGAAATACCCTGTATATGCTCTGTTTGTCTTGTATTGCAGCAAGATGAACTTGTGCAGCAGTGGCCCGTAGGTGGTCGACAGACCACCTTTGATGGCCGGTCGGCCATCATTGGTGGCCGGCAACCTTCATCATTGGTCAGCCGGCCACTGGTGCAAAATTGAGCAGTGAGTTTGTAAGGCAGAGCAGAGTGAGCAACAGTGTTAGTGTTGAATTGTGCAAATAGAGGCATTCAGAAGCAAAACAGTGGCCTTTTCAGGTGGAAACTGAGCATGTGCATGAATATCTCTCGTTTCTCGAGGTGTAGCAATTAGTTGTGTGGTTTAGTTGCTTATTCTTAATCGCACTTGTGTTGTAATTAGTTAATTAGTTACTTAACTAGTTAGTTAATTCAAGTGTTGTAATAACGAGTTAAGTAGTTTAGCTAGTTTATTTGTTTTGGTTTGTAATAGTTAGCTTAATTAGCTTTAGCTTTAATTAGTTAATTAGCTAGTTAGCTAGTTTATTCATTCGGACTTTCCTTCATGAGAGCGCAATGTAATAATGTGTATGTTTTCCAACCCCACGTCTTTCTCCTTTTTATTTACTAGCTTATGATGGTTAGTTTAGGGACATCATGTTTCAATTAGCATACTTCATGTTTGCTTCCATTCGTATTGCATGCACCAAGACTCGGTTCATCATTCTAACTGCATTGTTGTTTCAATACTTCTTTGAATACATGCTTAGACTGCATGTTATCAAATTGTTTCATATGCCATAGTAGTAGCCGAGCATATTAGTTGCATATTGTATATGTTGCATTACTCGTATTGCATAAGTTAGGATCATACATTTTTCTAACTCTTTGGTTTAGTTTGGCTTGGAGTACTAGGTAAGTCTTTCCTCGCTTTAGCATATTACATGAGTGTTGATGTTGCCATGTCTAACATGCTTGCCGTGAGGCTAATTGCTTAAGTGCTATAACTGCTTAAATGCCTGTGGATAAAGGCTATTTTCTTGAATTGGAATAATTTGAGTAAATGTTTATATGCGATCACTTTTTCAAGTGGTACATATTCGAAACAATTTTCAAAAAAACAAACATGACTCAAGTGTTCCAATTCTTGCGAGATAGTCTATACTTGTGTGTGAGCATCACATAGTAACGCTAGCCTAATAACCGGAACAAGAGCATATAATGTTGATAAAAATCATATCATGATTAGTAGAGGCCAATCTTTGATCGGGCGAGTGGGGGTGCTCAAATGCATTCATGTCCTTCCCCTCTCTTACCTAAGTTCCTGAGCCGAGACAATCTTGGTGATAATGGACACGTGGCCTTTGGCACAAGTCAAGGGTTTCCAAATTTTTTCCAAAATAAAATATTTAGGTGGCGACTCTGTATCTGGCAAAGCAGTCTATTTTTGGCAATTTGATTCAAAATTGATTTTCCAAAAGATTTGCTGGATTTGGACTCTTTAGTGTTTATCAATTTCACATTTCACTTGTAAGATTAGATTCAGAACCACGGGAGACCGAATTGTAGGGCTTATTTTGACCTCTCAAAAAAGGGGTGCAAAAAAGTCGAGCCACAGTGCCACAACACAAATGATAGAGAAACTTTGAGATCCAAATGCATCTTATGGGAGAGTAGAAATAATGAACTCGAAATCCAAACGTGTTTCACACGAGAAGAGAAAGAGTGAGCAAATCCAAACACGTTTCACTTGAAAGGATCAATGGTGAACAAATCCACACACGTTTCACGCGAGAGAGCAATGTGGACCCAAAATCCAAACGCGTTTCACGCGAAAGGAGAAGTAGTGAACAAATCTAAATGTGTTTCACACGAGAGGAACAAAGGTGGTATAACTAACAGGCGTACCTAACTATATTTCATATGGAAAAAGGGTAGGTTTCAACTAGAGAAACTTCAAATCCTAACATGTTTCAAGTGAAATAAGAAAAGGTGGTGTAACCAACAGGTGTACCAAACCATATTTCATACGGAAAGGGGGAATGTTTTAACTGAGTAAACTTTAAATCCTAACACGTTTCACGTGAAAGGAGAAACTGTGGTGTAACCAACAGGCGTATCTAATCGTATTTTATACGGAAAGGGGGAATGTTTTAATCGAGTAAACTTCAAATCCTAACACGTTTCACGTGAAAGGAGAAAATGTGGTGTAATCAACAGGTGTACCTAACCGTATCTCATACGGAGAGAGGGAAGGTTTTAACTGTGAAAACTTCAAATCTTAACATATTTCACGTGAAAAGAGAAAAGGTGGTATAATCAATAGACGTACCTAACCATATCTCATACGGACAGGGGGAAAGTTTTAACTGTGAAAATTTCCTAACCTGCTTCATGTGAAAGAAGAAAAGGTGGTGTAACCAATAGGCGTACCTAACTGCATTTCATACGACAAGGGGGAAGGTTTTAACCATATGAGATTGATGCACAAATATTTGTTCCATTTTAAATTATTTTCCTTCATTCTTTTGATTTTTTCAATTTTGAAAATTTCTCTTTTTGAGGTTTTCCTTATTTTTTTTCCTCTTTTTGGTTTATACATACAACATACATTTGGATATACATACATATACATACATACAAATACATGCACAAACAAAATACAGACACATATATGTAGACGTTCCTAAACGTCCCGGGAGGAAATCCCATTTTGTTCATCTGGGCTTACTACAGTTCAGGACTCAATGTCACGGTCTTGTATCTAATCTCGCAAAGTGCAGCGCAAGACCGATGAATCATCAAAGAGTCCAAATCCGGCAAATCGTTTTTGAAAAACTGATTTTTAGAGAGAAGTGCCAAACATGGACTGCTTTGCCAGATACAGAGTCGCCACCTAAATATTTATTTTGGGGAAATTTAGGAAACCCTGACTCGTTGCCTAAGACCACGTGTCCGTCATCACCAAAGTTGCCTCGGCTCGGGAACTTGGGTACGATTGGGGAAGGTCAGCTATGAGCACCCCCGCTCGCCCGATCAAAGATCGGCCACTACTAAGCATGATATCGAGTTTTGAAAACATACGTGCTCTTATTCCGGTTATTAGCCTAGAATTACTATGTGATGTGCACAGTATACAAGTATAGACTGGGTCGCCTGAATTGGAACAAAACATCTCATGTTCATTTTGAAAAACGGTTTGAAGGTGCTATTCGCAAGTAGGCTAAGACGTGGATTTTGTCGCCCTCGGGTGGGCTTAGAAAACATGATTTTGCCACTCTCAAGTGGGCTTAAAACTCTCATTCAATGCATTGTTCCAATTCAAATAACCCAACCTCCACCCACAGGCATTCAGGCAGTTATATCACATAAGCAAATAGCCTCATGGTAAGCATGCTATCATGGCAGTCACTCACACGCATGAAAGGATGCTAAAACATAAACACTCACCGAGTACTCTAAGCCAAAACAGAAACTAGTTAGTAATCAACGCATGATCCTGGTTCATGTTAAGATGGCTAATGCAACACATGCAAAATGCAACTAAGATAGGCTCAGCTATTCTAAACATGGCATATGAAATGCAACAGATAACATGTATTCAACTTGGAATTGAAATACAATGAAGTTAGTATGATGCGCCGAGCCCGGTGCATGCAAGACAGATGAATGGATGCAAACATGCAAGCATAAGGATACTAATTGAAACGTACCCTAAAACTAACCATCGAAAGTAAATAAGTAAAAGGGAGAATGACGTGGGGTTGGAAGACATATATCATACACACGCACACTTATTACAACATTGCCCTCCTCAGAAGGTCCGAATGAATAATACACAACCAACTAGCTAATCAAAGCTAATCAAGCTAATTATTACACAACATTAGCTAATTAAAAAATTAACTAAATAAGCAAATGAACTAGCATGCAAACTACATATGATGGACCGCCTCAGCTCGGTTCCGAATGATAAAGGATGCATGCATGCTTGAGTCGCCTTGCCGAGAAATCCATCGTGATACCTTGACTCGCCTTTGTTTGCACTTGATTTCAGAAATTTGGATGAAGCTCCAGAGAGATGAAACTCCACCTTGGGGAGCTGTGGGAAGGCTGCCGACCAGCTATAGGCATTGGAGACCACCTACCGACCACTCGTGGTGGTGAAGACCAGAAAAGGTGGTCGGCCTACCAGAAAACCTGGTCGGCCGACCAGTTCATTCTCCCAGTTTCTGTTTTCTGCAACAAAGGCAAGAGAGAGAGAAGGCAAAGTATTTTCAACATATGTGTGCCCGACCACTCTCCCCATCATTGCATAAGCTCTAGGAACTGTAGTCCTCGATCCTCGTGTCACCAATCACGCATCTCAATGCATGATGGCCGAGGAGTCGAATTGCACGACTCGATGTGAAATGAATGCACATACAAGCACCTAAAGCCAACAACTCCGTCATGGGTAGTCAAGAGTGTCGGCGATCGAGAATCGAGGCGCGTTTCGTCACTTGGAGTACGAAATGTCCCTCGTTTCCCGTGTTTGAACTAAACCCTATTCCAAACACAATGCAATATACATGTCATACACGATACGACTAGCATGCAACCCTAAATGCAATGCAACCTAATCATGCTAGCATGCGAGGGATGATATGCAAACATGCAACTAGCATACACAACGCTATGAACTAAGAATGGCATACTCAATGCACATGAACTATGTGGCATACGTAATGCACATACGAAGATGGACATGCATGAAGACATGAACAAGGCATACACAATGCGACGATCAAGCATGCGACAACATGGATATGGAATACACAATGCAAGATGGACTTAAACTAAAATGAATGGGCCTTAGCCACACTCAAATCAGTGGCCACACATGATGAAAATGAAGCAGCAACACACATGCAAACATGCACAAATGCAAGGGACCAAACCTAAGGCACAAAGTGCGACTCCACCAAAACATGGTAAGCATGAAATATGGCATACAATCACATATTTTCCAGCTCTGAAATGACATGCAAGATGGTCCCGAATCATGCGAACACCTCACACAATGCATGCTAGATGGCCCAAATACCGAAACTAGTGAAGTGGATTACACTATAGGCTTGCAAAGCAATACTCAAATGGCCAAACCAGCCGCAAAAGGCCCCTATGCAGGCCCAAAACAGTAGGAAAATGGACTAAAATGGTAGCTCAAAAGGCACGGAAATGAAGCTCATGCAATGGTCCATAAATGAGGCATACAAACACAACCCTCAAATGCATATAAGGAGTGGAAAACATGGGAACATGGCAACCTTACATGCTCTGAAATACCATTCACAATGACCCCAAAACATGCAAACACCTCAATATAAGCATGCAATAGGCTTAAAAACTCAAAGCTAGGCAAGGGTATTGCACTATCACCATGCATAGCAAACATCATTCGACCATGGGGCCTAAAAACAGAGCTAAGGCAGTCCAAAACATGCACAAAATCAGTTTAGAACATGGCCAAAATATGCTAGAATCAAAGGCCAAAACAACATGCATTACAAGCTAGTGAAGAGGATTTACACTACAAGCATGTGAAGCATTCAAGAGGCCACTAAACCAACATAAGACAGAGGTATGACATGCCAAATAAAGCCTAAAAACCCACTGAAACTTGGTCAATGCATGCAAGAATGACATGCTCCTTTGATAAGCTATGAAGAGGATTGTTCTACACATGCAAGGTGGACATGCAATATGACAAAATCAGCTCTGGACAGAGCTTATGCAGGTCCTAAAAAACACCAAAAAAGGCCTGAAACAAGGCTTGGAGGCATGCAAGTATAGGCTCCTTTGTTAGGCCAAATATGCTAGAAAACAAGACAAGGAGAGAGTGGGTCACCCTTCTCTGATTTTGGCTCTCAAAATAGCATATTAACCACTGAAAATCCGCTGGATTTCAGTGGTCAAAAGGCCAAACCAAGATCAATGCAAAGGCCTTCATACATGGCTCAAAACAAGGTAAAATGAAGCATGCAAGGGGGTAGATGACCCCCAACAACAAAGTGACCTTGAACAAACAGGAAAAGGACCTCAAAAAAAGACTTTTTTCAGTTTACACCAAAGCTCAAAAATTCTTGCAAGTCTGCCTAAAAGATGGAGCAAAATAAAGCTTAAAAGAGGGAATAGTGTGTTACCCTCGTAGCTTCAGCAAAACCAGCAGCTTCTTCGACCAAAAACCAGCTCTTTGAGACCTCTCAAGACCCTCCAAGAACCTTCGATCATTGGTGGAGGTGTGTGGCTATGAGGTGTGGTGTGAAAGGCCAAGAACAGACACCCTTTCTAAGTCTAGAATGTAGAGATATAGAGAGATATATGTGTTTTTCCTTAGACAATTTTTTTTTCAACCTCTGTAAAGGAGAGGGAGGTCCTCTCTTATAGAGAAACAAGAGGGTTCAAGCTTCTTGGAGAAGCTAGAGCAAAAGGTTCAAGCTTCTTGGAGAAGCTAGAGCAAAGGGTCAAGAGGTTCAAACTTTCTTAAGAAGCTAAAATAAGGGTTCAAAAGTTTGAAGATTCCTCAAGGGGCTAAAACAAAGGTTCAAAAGGTTCAAGCTTCCTCAAGAAGTTAAAACAAGGGTTCAAAAGATTCAACGTTCCTCAAGATGCTAAAACGAAGGTTCAAAATGTTCAAGCTCTCCAAAAATCGTGCCAACGGAGAAAGTTAAGCGGTCTCGAACCGACCTCTCCCTCCCTTCGGAAACAGAAAACATGACTTGGTCCGCAAATCGAGTCAAAGCAAAAAAAGTTCTGAGGCCCGGAGGCAAGGTTCTCAGTCAAGACTCCGTAACCTCAGAATGAGCACAACATGCGCAATCACTGAGCGCTCAATCAGTGACGTCCGAGTCTTAAGGTCGGTCAAAAATGGGGTGTCTACAGTTGCCCCTCTTTGATAGAACTCGAAAGTCATAAGTGACGGGAGTGAATGTTAAAGCCCAGAGATGACCCATTTTTGACAAGGCCGAAGACTTAGACAAATAGGTGAGATAAGCAAGAGATGTGCCTGCAGGCAGGGGCAAAATGCAAAACGATAATGCAAGAAGCCGAACATAACTTATGATCATGCAAAGACAGCTGTAATGAAGCAAATATACACAATAAATGCAACAATTTTAAGCAAGAACGCAAATCAAACTACATTTCATGCAGTAAGAATGTAAGAGGATTATACAATTCTCGCTACGTCTCACGCGGAGTACATACAATACCTGTCCTGTTCGTCTGGTCGCGCCAGCTTCAAATGAACCGTACATACAATATTGTGCCTGCAAAAGAGAGAAACTTATTGGGTACAATATTGTTAGGAATATACATATCAATGCAAGCGAAAAGTGCGTAATGACGTAAGTCGAGGGATGCATGACAATACAACCTAAGTGTGATGCATAACAATGCAGATAAAGTGAGTATGACAATGCAGGTAGGAGGGGAGAAACATAGGGACATATCCCAGTGTTTCGGGAAGAAAGAGAAACATAGGGACACATCCTAGTGTTTCGGAATGGCTCAAGCATTGGAACGTATTCCAAATGCTCTTAACCGAAAAGGGAGAAACATAGGGACGTATCCCGGTGTTTCGAAAAGAAGGAAAAACATAGGGACGTATCCTGGTGTTTTAGAATGGCTTTAGCATTGGACCGTATCCCAAATGCTCTTAACCGAAAAGGGAGAAACATAGGGACGTATCCCGGCATTTCGAAAAGGAGGAAAAACATAGGGACGTATCCTAGTGTTTCGAAAAGAAGGAAAAACATAGGGACGTATCCCGGTGTTTCGGAATGGCTCAAGCATTGGAACGTATTCCAGATGCTCTTAACCGAAAAGGGAGAAACATAGGGACGTATCCCGGTGTTTCGAAAAGAAGGAAAAACATAGGGACGTATCCCGGTGTTTTGGAATGGCTCAAGCATTGGAACGTATTCCAGATGCTCTTAACCGAAATGGGAGAAACATAGGGACGTATCCTAGTGTTTCAAAAAGAAGGAGAAACATAGGAACGTATCCCGGTGTTTCGAAATGGCTCAAGCATTGGAACGTATTCCAAATGCTCTTAACCAAAGAGGGAGAAACATAGGGACATATCCCGGTGTTTCGGAATGGCTCAAGCATTGGAACTTATTCCAGATGCTTTTAACCGAAAAGGGAGAAACAAAAGGGCGTATTCCGGCGTTTCGAAAAGAAGAAAAAACATAGGGACGTATCCCGGTGTTTCGAAAAGAAGGAAAAACATAGGGACGTATCCCGGTGTTTCGAAATGGCTCAAGCATTGGAACATATTCCAAATGATCTTAACCGAAAAGGGAGAAACATAGGGACGTATCCCGGTGTTTCAAAAAGAAGGAGAAACATAGGGACGTGTCTTAGTGTTTCGGAATGGCTCAAGCATTGGAACGTATTCCAAATGCTCTTAACCAAAGAGGGAGAAACACAGGGACATATCCCGGTGTTTCGAAAAGAAGCGTGCATAACAACGCAAGCTAAGATGAATTCCAAACACGTTGAAATCGTGTAAGGAAAGGAACACTCTAACCACGCTGAAAACGTGAGAAGAGGACCGAAAACACCCGCCCAGGTGCACGCACAACGCAACCTGAGAAAGCCCCGGAGGGCAACTATCCTAAATGCTACTCAGCGTAAAAGGATAAACGATACAAGATAACACTAGATGCAAATAAATGCAATAAGTGCAATGATACGATGCATGTTACAAGCAATGTAGAGCAGGATGTTTAGGGAATGCAATAAACAAACAAAGCGGCACTTTAGAAAGCACCCCATGGAATGAGTGGCGGTAAATCGCTTTACTTTGACGGGGATCTCTTCTTGTATTCTTCGAATACTTACCTTTAACTCACAGCATAAAGGTTTTGAGATGCTGACAAGGAGCAACATCTGCATGTAGAAACCACAAATGCCATTTTTTGTCCTGATCATATTCATAACTTTCCCTAGGAACTCATTGCAAACACAGCCAAGATAACGTTGACGGGGAATGGTACTCAGGGAGAGCATTTCTGATCGCCATTCTGGCCTGAAACAGTGAAACAATGAACACAGTATTCTGTTCACTTTGAACACACAGCTCGTATCAGCACACTGCACATTCTGAACATGCAGCTCATAACACAGTATTTGGTTTACTCGGCACACAACTCATACAAGACAGTGTTCATTCTGAACATACAAGATGCAATGACGGAACTTGCAGAAGTTGAAACAAACTCAGATGCCCGACATTTTCCCTCTTTTCTTTTGCTTTGCAGCCTGGAACTTTCATAGCTTCAGATAGGTCCTGGTTTTTACTGTTCTCATATGACCTGGGTTGAACCTTGCGGTTTTATGAAAGAACAAATTCTGTTTTGCACAAATGTGGAGAATGGCACGGCACTCTGAGCACAAAACGATTTTTTGAAAGCGAGATGAGAAAAGGGTTCTCAACCAGGTATTGAGCCTACAACTGACCACAGCCAAAATTACTCAACAATGGAAAACAAAAGGTAGAACAACCTAGACATAACTCAACAAAGGAAAAACAAGGTAAAACAACCTAAACACAGCTCAACAAAGGAAAAACAAGGTAAAACAACCTAAGCACATCTATTGACACTCAAACGACTCAAAACAAGAATCGAAACAAACAAAAACACACAAACACAACACTCAGCTGTGTTATAAAGGCAAGAGACCTCTCGGTGCACGAGGAGCCAGTTTCTCCGGGTATTGTTTCCCATCCTTTCTCACTTGTGATTCTCACATCACTCGGCCCTCAAGCTCTGTTTTTCTGAAAAAGCCATTTTTCTCACTTTTTCTCTCAGCGCACACCTCTCTATTCTTCAATCTCTCATTTTTTATCTCTTCCCTGGGTGGTTGATAGATAAGAAGGAAGTTGTGGTCTCTTGCCCTTGGTATTCTACCATATTCTTGTTCTTGTTCACAACAGTGAATTTTTTCCACAGACGGGTTGTGCTACAACTGGGTGTGTAGCAAATCTGTAGCTGACATCGGTTGATGATGCTTTGCTGGGGAGTTTGGACGTGATCAGATCTATCCAGATGAGGAAGTGGAATATCTTGATCCATTCTAGTTCGTGCTTCGCACTTGGCTCAGTACCTCGCTGCTTAGAGGATGTGAGAGCTTTCTGCCCTTTTGAGGTTAGCTTCAATGTTACCCTTTTTCGGCAGGTATGAGTGCCCTTCTTGGTGAGTATGTTGGCAATGGGAAAAAGACAGAAAACCTGGCTCAACTGTGCCCCTAGTTCATCATTTTGACCATTTTTTGTTTTTGGCTTTCTACTAAAATAATTTTGACCAAAATGAGAGTTAGATTAACATGCTTGTTCAATTTTCTGATTTGAAATCATGCAAGTCAGGTTATGAGCACTGAAAAATTTCCTTTTTTGGGTCCAAGAAATGGTTCAGTTTTGAAAAAAATGGAGTAATTTTCGAGAAAATTAGTCAACTTCATTAAAAATTTTCAAAACTGGTTTTACAAATGGCCACTGCTCAACGAGCGCAGAATTTACTCTTGAGATGCACAACCTCAGATCCAAAATAATGAAAAAATTGCCCCTTGTCTGAACGGCACTGCATGGCAACTGAAAATTGCCCCTAGTCTGAATAGCACCGCAGCACTGCACGGCAACGGAAAGTTGCCTCTAGTCTGAATAGCACCGCAGCACATGGCAATCAGTCCTCACAGTGACAATTACAATCAAATTCTCGGATACAGAGAAGACAAAGACCAGAACTGTCACATGGACACAGTCGAATTTGAAGTGTTTTACGGCTGGACTTCAGAATGAAGTTGCCTACGTATCCCAAACATGGGAATCAAGCCTTGCGTAGTTCCGGGGGTTAGGTACACTCGGGTATTAACCTCTCCTTTTGCGCTCTAACTTTTGCCAAGGCCGCCCTTTCTGGGTTTTCAACCTTGCGAGCTTTGTTCTTCTTTTCTTTTCAATTCTTTTCATTTCTTTTCTTCTTTTTTCTTTTTCATCTTTTCTTTTCATTTTCTTCATTTTTCTTCTTTTCTTTTTTTCATTCTTTGCATTTTTATTTTTTTTTTGTTCTTTATGTTTTTTTTCTTGCTCTAACTTTTGCCTGGGTCACCCTTCTGGGTTTTCGGCCCAGCGAGCCTCTCAAGGGTAAAAGTGTAGCTTTGTCCATGTCAAATGGTATTGAGATCCTAAAGTCATCTGAATCCAGGAGAATAGCTGATGTTCACTGATGGTGTAGGAGTCCATCCAATGGGGGCTGAATTTGCCACTAGTGTTCTGGATAGGAATTCAGTTGTCCTTCAGCACAAACTTTCTTCTTTCCTCCCTTCTGGGATTTGGCATTCTTGCCAGTCTTCATTGATTTGCAAAATGATCTATCTTCGCCTCTTCGAGCGCATTTGACATTTTTTGCCCCTAGTTCAAGGGCTACTTTTGATCTAGCTTTGCAAGCTTCCTTTGATCACATCCGATATTCTCGCCCCTAGTTCAGGGGCTGCTTCTGATCCGGCCACATGGGCCTTACATTGTGGTTGACCGTTGAACATTCTGAATTAAGGTTCAAGGTTTGGAAGCAAAGGGGTTGAGTCTCGAGGCTGAGAGTGATCCTAAGCTGCACAATCTCAAGAGCGATTCCATACAGGTCTTCGTAGAACCACGCAAAACATTTTTTGAAATCTTTTAAGAAAGCGACTAATCGCTTGCGTCGAAGACAATGCAGAACCAATCTGGATCAAGCCAGGATCCTTCTCAGTACTCACATTAACAAACATAATCTCAATCATTATGGGCTTAGCATACCTCTCTTTCTCTCAATTGATCAACATTTTTTACAAATCCCGAGGAATTTCTTCCTCTTTGTTTTCATCACAATGTTCAAAAAGTTTTGAAAAACACAGGTCAATGTAATGATTTCAAAGCACAGAAAAGACACAGTTTTTAGTCAAATACTGCCATCTCATTCAGAACTTCTGGCACAACTAGCACAAGGTAGAAGCAAACACAAGAGTGTGAAAATCACTACTGTTCATTCAAATCTGTTGGCATTATTGGCTCCAAGGTAGAAACAGACTCAAAAGAAAGCGAAAAGACAAACACAAAACAAGCAAGTGATATCCGAGGTAACACCCCCGAAATCACCTGACTCCAACAAAACAGGACTGACTCGATACAACAAGACAGACCCACCTGACTCAGTAAGAAAAGACTGACTCTGTACAACACAACAAGACTGACCCAATACCCAAGTCAGAAAGTAAAGTAAACAGCATTCGCAAATGCTTAAAATAGTGCGTGCCATCCCCACAGCTGGAGTGAACTGAGTGCCATCCGCAGATGGTTCATCCTCTGATCACATGGTCACATTATCCCCCAAGAGTTTACGGATCAAGTGCTGATAGACTTTGCAGGACCCGGTGTGATGATGACCTTGTTGTCAATCAAATTTTGTATCTCGTGGCAAAGACGGACCCAATTGTCAGTGTCATGATCGGTTTGTTGATGGAAAGCATAGTACTTAGCCGGGTCATGCTTTGGAGGGAGAGGATCGGGCAGAGGCCGTTGTTCTAACAGTTTCAGATGTCCTTTCCTGAGTAGTACCCCTAGAGCTTTAGACAAAGGCATATAAAGTGGGATGAAAACCCTCTTGCCTTGGGGTAGATAGTCCGAAATTCGGGGGTTTGGATTGGATGTGCCAACAAAGGGAGTGGCTATTTTTGGAGTGATGGTGGTCATTCCAACTTCAGAAGATCTTGCAACTGCGTCACCACTGGTGGTCGCATTTGAACCGCGTGTAAACACCCTCATGGGCTGTTCCTTCTCCTGGTCAATAAGGCCCTGCTTCATAGCATCCTCAATTTGCACCCCAATCTCGTGTAGGTCCGTAAAGGTGGGAAGGGGTATGACGATCATCTTTTGCATTAGCCTGGGTTGGAGGTTGCTCATAACCATCCTTATCTGGTCTTTGTCGGAAGGCCTTGTAGTCATCACTGAGGCCTTTTCTCTCCATCTCGTCACAAACTCTGAAAAACCCTTCTTTGGCTCTTGGCAAGTGACTTCAAGATCACGAGTTGTGACCTCGATCTGTGTGTTATAGGAGTATTGAGCAACGAAGGCCTCAGCCATCTCTTCCCAGTTCTGTTTCGCAGAGTTCTCTAATTTTGCATACCAGATTGCGGCTATCCCGGACAAGGTTCGGCTGAATAGTGACAGCTTCTAGGTCGTGGTCAAACCCATTGGCCTCTAGACATCAGAAAATAGGTGGAGGTGCACCATTGGGTCTCTAGAGCCATCGAAGCGGTCGATGTGTGGAATCTTGAACTAGACCGGCAGAGTTACGACCGAATCGGTGTATCCATCCCCTATGTCCGGAATGGATTTCACGCCTTGAGTCATTTTGAACAGCTTTTCTAGATTGCTCACTTTTAGCGCTGTGGGGTCCACCTCGAACTCAAAGGGAGAATCCAGTAGATTGGTGGGCGTGGGTGCCTTGAACAGCTGAGGTAAGATTGGGGGCGGAGCCGGCCCCGTTAGGATGTCCGTATCTTCCTGGACATTTGCTGTCTCCTCGAGTATTGGGACTCTTGGTGGGGGAGGAGCTTGGTGTGAAGCGGATGCTCTCGTTTGCTGTTGTAGCTTGGCAATTAACTCCTGCTTGACGAGCAGCGTCCTGCTGCATGGTTCTCATACTCTCCTGGAGCTGACGCATCATCTCTTCCATTCTAACTGAAAATTACTGATCAAACTGAACAAGTGTGTATCCCTTTTCTGAGGTGGAAACAAATATCTCAGCCCAACTGTGCACAGGTGAGGTGGATAATGACCGCTGAATTGGGGACTGTTGAACGGATGGTCTGTGCCTGATTGGCCTTTTTCTTGCCTTACCACTGGCGAAGGAAACACTGGTTGCTCTGAACTGAATCTCTAACCTGACAAAGTCTATCAGCACGAATCCAATGTACCCGGGGGATATTGGAGCCCTCTAAAGCTATAGTTCCATGACTACCTTGCAAAAGACAAAACAGACAGCATCTCAGCTTGATTTCACCAGAACAGGTATAAACATAGCTGAACGATTGTGCTCTCTACTGAATTTTGCCCAAAACTCTGCCTGTAAACTGATACCTTCGGGTAAAACTAATCCCCCCAAAATATTGATGCCCACAGGCCTGATACCCAGACTTGCAAACTGATACATGCATTCCTTGTAGAGGCACACTCTAAAAGCACATAACAATCAAATGATAGCCAAAGCACCCCTATGGTGGGGTAGGGTTTTCCTGTCCTATTTTGTCAGGAGCTAGGGTTTCACTACGCACACAGCAGTTTCAAACAACCTATAATCAGGTAAGTAACCTGTCCTAGTTTGGAATGGTCACTATGGATTCCGAATATGCACTAGGTCGAATGGTCAAAAGGGTGCCCCGGTAAAAATCGGGGTTTGTATTCCCATCGTGGCAGAGCTCGTAACCGGTCAGCCGTATGGCACGATTCTCACAGCGAGCCTCCGGCAAACTGTTCAGGAATAGCAGATGGTAAACACGGTGTCCTAGGCACACCAATGCACATGCAATGCAAAGAAACACATAAGTGTAGTCAAAACAAGATATCATGAGTTCGAGTCAAGTTCTCTAAATCCCCAGCAGAGTCGCCAGAAACTGCAGACATTCCCGAACGTCCCGGGAGATATCCCGTTTTGTTCATTTGGGCTTACTACAGTTCAGGACTCAATGTGACGGTCCTGTATCTAATCTCGCAGAGTGCAACGCAAGATCGATGAATTATCAAAGAGTCCAAATCCGGCAAATCATTTTTGAAAAACTAATTTTTAGAAAGAAGTGCCAAACATGGACTGCTTTACCAGATACAGAGTCGCCACCTAAATATTTATTTTGGGAGAATTTAGGAAACCTTGACTCGTTGCCTAAGACCACGCGTCCGTCATCACCAAAGTTGTCTCGGCTCGGGAACTTGGGTACGATTGGGGAAGGTCATCTATGAGCACCCCTGCTCGCCCGATCAAAGATCGGCCACTACTAAGCATGATATTGAGTTTTGAAAACATATGTGCTCTTATTCGGATTATTAGCCTAGAATTACTATGTGATGAGCACAGTATACAAGTATAGACTGGGTCGCCTGAATTGGAATGAAACATCTCATGTTCGTTTTGAAAAACGGTTTGAAGGTGCTACTCGTAAGTAGGCTAAGACGTGGATTTTGCCACCCTCTGGTGGGCTTAGAAAACATGATTTTGCCACTCTCAAGTGGGCTTAAAACTCTCATTCAATGCATTGTTCCAATTCAAATAACCCAACCTCCACCCACAGGCATTCAGGCAGTTATATCACATAAGCAAATAGCCTCATGGTAAGAATGCTATCATGGCAGTCACTCACACACATGCAAGGATGCTAAAGCATAAACACTCACCGAGTACTCCAAGACAAAACAGAAACTAGTTAGTAATCAATGCATGATCCTAGTTCATGTTAAGATGGCTAATGCAACACATGCAAAATGCAACTAAGATAAGCTTGACTATTCTAAGCATGGCATATGAAATGCAACAGATAACATGTATTCAACTTGGAATTGAAATACAATGTAGTTACTATGATGTGCCGAGCCCGGTGCATGCAAGACATATGAATGTATATAAACATACGAGCATAAGGATGCTAATTGAAACGTGCCCTAAAACTAACAATCGAAAGTAAGTAAGTAAAAGGGAGAAAGACGTGGGGTTGGAGGACATACATCATACACACGCACACTTATTACAGCATTGCCCTGCTCAGAAGGTCCGAATGAATAATACACAACCAACTAGCTAATCTAAGCTAATCAAGCTAATTATTACACAACATTAGCTAATTAACAAATTAACTAAATAAGCAAATGAACTAGCATGCAAACTACATATGATGGACCGCCTCAGCTCGGTTCTGAATGATAAAGGATGCATGCATGCTTGAGTCGCCTTGTCGAGAAATCCATCGCGATGCCTCGACTCACCTTTGTTTGCACTTGATTTCAGAAATTTACATGAAGCTCCAAAGAGATGAAACTCCACCATGGGGAGCTGTGGGAAGGCTGCCGACTAGCTATAGGCATTGGAGACCACCTACCAACCACCCTTGGTGGTGAAGACCAGAAAAAGTGGTCGGCCTGCCAGAAAACCTGGTCGGCCGACCAGTTCATTCTCCCGGTTTCTGTTTTCTGCAACAAAGGCAAGAGAGAGAGAAGGCAAAGTATTTTCAACATATGTGTGCCCGACCACACTCCCCATCATTGCATAAGCTCTAGGAAGTGTAGTCCTCGATCTCGTGCCACCAATCACGTATCGCGATGCATGATGGCCGAGGAGTCCAATTGCACGACTCGATGTGAAATCAATGCACATACAAGCACCTAAAGCAACAACTCCGTCATGGGTAGTCAAGAGTGTCGGCGACCGAGAATCGAGGCGCGTTTCGTCACTTAGAGTACGAAACGTCCCTCGTTTCCCGTGTTTGAACTAAACCCTATTCCAAACACAATGCAATATACATGGCATACATGATACGACTAGCATGCAACCCTAAACGCAATGCAACCTAATCATGCTAGCATGCGAGGGATGATATGCAAACATGCAACTAGCATACACAATGCTATGAACTAAGAATGGCATACTTAATGCACATGAACTATGTGGCATACGTAATGCACGTACGAAGATGGACATGCACGAAGACATGAACAAGGCATACACAATGCGACGATCAAGCATGTGACAACATAGATATGGCATACATAATGCAAGATGGACTTAAACTAAAATGAGTGGGCCTTAGCCACACTCAAATCAGTGGCCACACATAATGAAAATGAAGCAACAACACACATGCAAACATGCACAAATGCAAGGGACCAAACCTAAGGCACAAAGTGCGACTCCACCAAAGCATGGTAAGCATGAAATATGGCATACAATCACATATTTTCCAGCTCTGAAATGACATGCAAGATGGTCCCGAATCATGCGAACACCTCACACAATGCATGCTAGATGGCCCAAATACCGAAACTAGTGAAGTGGATTACACTATAGGCATGCAAAGCAATACTCAAATGGCCAAACCAGCCCCAAAAAGTCCCTATGCAGGCCCAAAACAGTAGGAAAATGGACTAAAATGGTAGCTCAAAACGCACGGAAATGAAGCTCATGCAATGGTCCATAAATGAGGCATACAAGCACAACCCTCAATTGCATATAAGGAGTGGAAAACATGGGAACATGGCAACCTTACATGCTCTGAAATACCATGCACAATGACCCCAAAACATGCAAACACCTCAATATAAGCATGCAATAGGCTTAAAAACTCAAAGCTAGGCAAGGGTATTGCACTACAACCATGCATAGCAAACATCATTCGACCATGGGGCCTAAAAACAGAGCTAAGGCAGTCCAAAACATGCACAAAATCAGTTTAGAACATGGCCAAAATATGCTAGAATCAAAGGCCAAAACAACATGCATTACAAGCTAGTGAAGAGGATTTACACTACAAGCATGTGAAGCATTCAAGAGGCCACTAAACCAGCATAAGACAGAGGTATGATATGCCAAATAAAGCCTAAAAACCCACTAAAACTTGGTCAATGCATGCAAGAATGACATGCTCCTTTGATAAGCTATGAAGAGGACTGTTCTACACATGCAAGGTGGACATGCAATATGACAAAATCAGCTTTGGACAGAGCTTATGAAGGTCCTAAAAAACACCAAAAAAGGCCTGAAACAAGGCTTGGAGGCATGCAAGTATAGGCTCCTTTGTTAGGCCAAATATGCTAGAAAACAAGACAAGGAGAGAGTGGGTCACCCCTCTCTGATTTCAGTGGTCAAATGGCCAAATACGCTTGGATTTCAGTGGTCAAAAGGCCAAACAAAGATCAATACAAAGGCCTTCATGCATGGCTCAAAACAAGGCAAAATCAAGCATGAAAGGGGGTAGATGACCCCCAACAAGAAAGTAACCTTAAACAAATAGGAAAAGGACCTCAAAACAAGATTTTTTTCAGTTTAAACCAAAGCTCAAATATGCTTGCAAGTATAGCTAAAAGATGGAGCAAAATAAAGCTTAAAAGAGGGAATAGTGTGTTACCCTTGTAGCTTCAGCAAAACCAGCATCTTCTTCGACCAAAAACCAGCTCTTTCAGACCTCTTAAGACCCTCCAAGAACCTTAGATCAATGGTGGAGTGTGTGGCTATGAGGTGTGGTGTTAAAGGCCAAGAACAAACACCCTTTCTAAGCCTAGAATGTAGAGATATAGAGAGATATATGTGCTTTTCCTTAGAGAAATTGTTTTTCAACCTCTGTAAAGGAGAGGGAGGTCCTCTTTTATAGAGAAACAAGAGGGTTCAAGCTTCTTGGAGAAGCTAGAGCAAAGGTTCATGCTTCTTGGAGAAGCTAGAGCAAAAGGTTCATGCTTCTTGGAGAAGCTAGAACAATGGTTCAAGAGGTTCAAACTTCCTCAAGAAGCTAAAACAAGGGTTCAAAAGGTTCAAGCTTCCTCAAGAGGCTAAAACAAAGGTTCAAAAGGTTCAAGCTTTCTTCAAGAAACTAAAGCAAAGGTTCAAAAGGTTCAAGCTTCCTCAAGAAGCTAAAACAAGGGTTCAAAAGGTTCAAGCTTCCTCAAGAAGCTAAAACGAAGGTTCAAAATGTTCAAGCTCTCCAAAAATCGTGCCAACGGAGAAAGTTAAGTGGTCCCGAACCGAGTCGCATGACTAACGGCTTCGAAAAATCGAAAACTAGTCTCCGAACGGGAACAGTGGCCTACGACCACGAAAAGTAGTCTACGACCATTGAGAGATGGTCTACAAGACCTCTCCCTCCCTTCGGGAAGAGAAAACAACACCTAGTCTGCAAACCGAGTGAAAGCACAAAAAGTTCCGAGGCCCGAAGGCAAGGCTCTCAGCCGAGACTTCGTGACCTTAGAACGAGCACAACATGCGCAATCACCGAGGGCTCAATTGGTGACGTCCGAGTCTTAGGGTCGGTCAAAAATGGTGTGTCTACAATATACATATACATACAAAATATATTCATATATATATATATATAGGTACATACACATACATATATATACAAATAGACATGCAAATACATATATACGGACACATACACCTACATATATATACAAATTGACATACAAACTCATATATATACACATATATACGATATACATATATATATACACAATATATACAACTCTCTCTGTCTCTGTCTCCGTCTCCGTTTCTGTCTCTGTCTCTATCTCCTCTGTTCTTCTTCTTCTCTTCAATTTCTTCCTCTTCTCCTCCTTTTCATCTTTGCCTTTGAATGTCGCTGGTGCGCGAGTTCAACAATCACGGTGCCTGACCAACAACAGCTAGACTAGCCTCATTTGTCAAAGATTGCCTCGACAATCACTATCCTCTTGGTCTCTTTTTCTCTATTTTCTTCTTAAATCGAGGCCTGCGCGAGAGACAGAGCATAAAGCTGCCAAAATCTGTCTCCCATTACTCTGCCAATTCTCTCTTTAGCGGCATTACCATTTTCTGTCATGGCCTCATCCCGCCATACTCTTTACTTCTTCCCAAACCTTGATGAATCCCCAATCAAGATTACTAGCTCCTTTGAGCCTCAACAGAGTGCCCTTGCCCTTGTTCTTAGCTTTCTTGAGCTGTGAGTCAAGCAAACAATGGTATCAAAGTTTGATATTGATGCTAATCACTACACACTGAAGTTCTGTGTGGAGACCGTGACCGTAGTCTCCAACTTGTCCCACCGGCTGAATGGTAGTACGAGTGAAGTGCATTGGATAAATGCCAAACACTTCTTTCTCTAGCGTATGTGTAAGGACGCTTGAGCAGAGATTAATGCACTGAAAAAACAGAACAAAGAACTAAAACGACAGGCCACCTTTGTGGCCCGATTCGGAGATCTTTCATACTCTGCATTTGATGGTTAGTGGGGAGTAATCTCTTTTGGAAGCTTTGCAAATGCTGAAGTAGAGTCTTTAAAGGCTTCCAAGGAGTGAAGATGTGGCGAAGCAATTGATAGTGGAAGCGGGTGGCGAAACTAAAGTATCAGTCTGTAACCTTTGCCATTGGAAACACAAGTCGTTGGAAACAGTGAATAGTGCTTACATTCTCTCTCTCTCTTTTTCTTTTTTTTTTGTATTTTTTTCTTTTGTATTTTTGCTTCAGAGTGGGCACTTAGTTTCAACTTTTTTTTTGGTACTACTTTCATTGGGGTAGATCCCTGACATTAATAAAACGAGTTTGTTTTGCAAATCTGAATGGCATGAATAGCACCTAAGCATGAAAACCATTTGTTTTGAATTTTGCAATTGAGAATGGTTGCATTTCATTGAATTCTGAACTGAATATTAGGCCCTCAACAGACTAGAAATCAAACTCATTCAAAGAAAAACCTAAATGAAACAGAGCTACTGACACTTGTCGAAATAGAAAGAACACAAAATTTCATTACAGGCGCGATGAGAAACACCACGAGCGCGACAATCGTGGATGCGGTTATAAACATCATGGGCCTGACACTCACAGGTGCAGTGGAACAAGAGTCAAAACCAAAAAAAAAAAAACATTGCCGGTCAACCACCCAGACCAATGGCCTACTGAAAGGGTTTTATATAACAATTACGCACTTTCCAGTGAATAATTTGACAATGTAAATAGAAACTGTCGAGAATATGAAGGAAAGATAGAAACTTGACTTGACTGTGCCCCTAGTTCATCGCTTTGACTATTTTTGTTTTGGTTTTCTAATAAAAAAGTTTTGATAAACATGAGAGTTAGATTAGTATGCTTGCTCCTTCTGTTTTGAAATCATGTAAATCAAGCTGTGAATACTGAAATTTTTTCTTTTTGCTCTAAAGAATGGTCTGGATTTTGAAAAAACATAGAACAATTTTCGAGATAATTAGTCAACTTCATTAAAAATCCTCAAAATCTGTTTTCACAAATGGCCCCTACCAAACCAACATGGACCCAACCCTTAAGATGCACAACTGGATCTGCTTTGCAACTGAACCCCTCATGAAGGAGAAATAGGACAACTGAATCAAACGGGACGAACCAATCAAACATGGATTGAACAACAACCGATCAACCATGGACGGGATGAGTGAATTGAAAAATAATTAGGGCTGAACTTCAAGATGAAGTTCCCTACGTATACCAAAGATAGGAATCATGCATCACGTAGTTCCGACTAAGGTTCACTCGGGTATTAACACTCTCCATTTGTGCTCTAACTTTTCAAGTTTTCTACCTTTTTTTTTTTTTAATGAACTTTTGCCTAGGTTGCTCTTCCTGATTTTCAGCCCAATGAGCCTCTCAAGGATAGTACTTATTCAGCTTGTCAATGTTAATTGGTTGTGAGAACTACAAACCATCCAAATCCATTAGAATGACTGCTCCCCCTGACCAAATTGACTTGATGATGACCCGTCCAATTGTGACTAAACTTGCCCCTAGGGTTGTGAATAAGAGCTCGATTATCCTTTAGCACTAAGTCTTCCTCTCTCAAATTCTTGGATTCAACCTTTTTGTTAAATGCTCTGGCAATCCTGCTTTGATACCCTTGAACGTGGTATAACGCTTCAATTTTCGCTCATCATACAACTCAAATCGCTTCTGTTGCTAATTAGCTTTTGCTATCTGACATTCAACCATAATCCTCAATGAAGGCACTTATATCTCCATTGGCAAAACAACATCCATTCCATATACCAATGAGTATGGGGTTGCCCCTGTAGATGTTCGGATTAATGTCCTGTATCTCCAAAGTGCAAAAAGTAGTTTATCTGGCCAATCTCTATAGGTTTCCACCATCTTATGCACAATGATCTTGATGTTCTTATTTACAGTTTCCACTGCTCAATTGGTTTATGACCTATAAGTTGACGACTTGTGAAAAGCCACGTTATATTTCTCAAGTAGAACTGCCATTTCTCCTTTGAAATGTGGACTATTGTCTGAAATTGCTTTGTTTGGTACCATATATCTATAGATGATATTATTCCTGATGAATTTGGCCACATGTGATGCTTTTAACACTGAAAACGACTGTGCTTCAACCTACTTAGTAAAATAGTCAATGGCAACCAATATGAACTGATGCCCATTTGAACCCTTCGGTGTGACGGCTCCAATAACATCTATGCCCCAAACTAAGAAAGACTAAGGCGAAGTCATGTTGTAGAGTTTTGATGGAGGGATATTTATGTGATTGACAAGGATTTGACATTTGTTTCATCTCCTAACAAAGTCGATACAATCACCCTCCATGGTTAACCAGTAGTATCCCTATCTAAGGATCTTTCTAGCCAGCATTATACCGTTCATATGGGCGCCATACTCTCTTCTATGGATGACTTTCATGATACGTTTTGCCTCTTCTTCCTCTACACACTACTTATACATTCCTAGATGCCTCCTTCTGTGCAGCTTATCTTTGCAGATGTTGAATTGAGTAATCATATGTTGTATTTCCCTTTTGTCCTTGGCACTTGCCCCTTACGGGTATGTACTGCTTTCTAAAAAATTCCAAATATCAAAGTACTAGGGGTTCTCATCTTGAACCTCTTCTGTTGTAGCTACCATTTCATAGGCGGATGTATATATTTGTTCTATCAGGATTGGGCTCATCTTAACCCCAATTGGTATATCTATCATGGAGGTCAGGGTTGCCAACGCATCAACAAATCGGTTGTTCTCTCACCAAGTATGTAAATATCAATCTTTCAAACCTCGGGATTAACATGTCCAAGGTCTGATGATAGACTTTTATTGTCTCATTTTTTACCTTCCAGTCTCCATTGGCTTGAGAGACAACCAAGTTCGAATCCCCAATCATATACAACGTTATTGCCCCTAATTCTAGAGCTGCTTCCAGTCCGACAATGTACGCTTCATACTCTGCTTGGTTGTTGGATACCCTGAATCAGAGTTGAAAGCTATAGGGATATGAGAATCATCTGGTGCTATGAGCAACACACCCATCTTGTAGCCAAATTGATTGGATGCTCCATCAAAGTACAACTTCTAAGTATTTTCTTCCATCCGCATGACCTCCTCATTTGGGAATGAATAATCCATATCTTATTCTCTTTCAATTGGGTGATTAGCCAAAAATTTTACCACAACCCTTCCTTTAACAGATTTGTGAGTGACATACTTGAGGTTAAATTAAGCAAAAGTAACCATCGCCTACCTGTAAGCTCTAGTTTCTCAAGAGATATTTGGTGGGGTCTAATCTTGAAACCAGAATTACCGAGTGAGCTAACAGGTAGTGTCTTAACTTCCTGGTGGTCCAAACCAAAGCTAATCAAGCCTTTCCTAAGAGAGTGTAACGGGTCTCATATTCAAATATCCTCTTGATCAAGTAGTAGATGGCCTTCTCCACTTTCTCGTCTGACTCTAGCGCAAGCATACATCCCATGGTTGATTCAGTCACTGATAAACATAGAATCAACGGTTTTCCTGGCTCAGGTGGTGATAACACAAGCGGATTCTGCAAATATTGCTTAACTTGCTCAAAGGCAAACTGACATCGATCATTCCATTAGAATTGCTTTCCTTTCTTCAACAGACCAAATAGTGGTTCACGGGTCAAAAGTTAATTTAGAAATAAACCTCCTTATGAATTGCACTTTACCCAGAAAGCCCTGTACATCCTTTTTAGTCGTTGCTGGCAACATTTCTAAGATGGCCTTAATTTTCGATGGATCAACTTCAATTCCCCATTGTGTGATTAGAAATCCCAACATCTTGCTTGCAGTTTCCCCAATGGTGCATTTTTGTGCATTCAGCCTCAGCTTATATTCCCTGATTCACTTAAATAATTTCTTCAATGCGGTATAATGGCCTTCTCGATCTTTGGAGTTAACAATCATGTCATCCACATGCACCTTAACTTTCTTATGGATCATATCATGCAACAATGTGGTGGTGACACGCTGATAAGTGGCACTAATATTTTTCAAACCCAATGGCATGACCCTGCAACAATACATCTGCTATGGTGTAGTAAATGCAATCTTTTCTCTATCCTCTACAGCTATAAGGATCTGATTATACCCTAAAAAACCATCCATAAATGACAGAAGCCCTTCAGTGAAGTCTACCAAGTCATCAATATGTGGCAATGGAAAGTTATCTTTCGGACTAGCCTTATTCAAATCTCGAAAGTCAACACAAACCCTGATTTTGCCGTCTTTCTTTGGGACTAGCACAATGTTGGCTAACCAAGTTGGATATTCTGAGACAGGCAAGAACCCAATATTGATTTGTTTAGTAACCTCTTCTTTGGTTTTCAATGCCCAATCCAGACGAATTCTGCGAAGCTTCTATTTGATTTGTCGAAGAGGGATCCAAAGTTGTACAATCTCAGGATCAATTCTAGGCATATCTTCATAGGACTATGCAAAACATCTTTGAATTCCTTTAATAAAGCAACTAATTGCTCGCATTCCTTCGAAGATAAAGTGGAATCAATCTGGACTAAGCGAGGATCTTTCTTAATACCCACATTTACAGAAACAATTTCGTCAACCAATGACTTAGCATGCCTTTCTTCCTCCCAATTGAGTAAATTTTTCAAAGCTCGAGGAATTTCATCCTCTTCGTTTTCATCAAAATTCTAAAAATTTTGGTCAATGCTATGAACTATAGGCATAGAGAAGTAAGAAAAATTCGCAATATCTTCATTCAGAATCTCAGGCTCAACTATTGCAATAGACTCAAAAAAAGAAAAAAAAAAAGAAAAAAAAAGAAAAAAAGAGAACTCTGACATCTCAGACAAACTCAAATCTAATTCCAATCCTACAAGCCCAACAGACTCAGACTTAATAACCTATTCAAAATTCTCAATAAGACGTTTCTCAACATGTCAATTTGCTTGCGTGTCATTCACTGCATCCATGATGATGCTTGAGCAATCGACAGGTGGCCCTTCCCCGATCACAGAAATAGCCATATGCCCCAACTTCATTGGTTCAACACTAGTATCAGAATCTTTCAGCAAATCGGCTAGTGTCAGACCTAAGAAATCCTCTATACCATTTTCAAAATTAATATCACTGTCTTGATTGATGCCAATGCTTCAATCTGCCTACTCCTCATCTATCACGCCCCAAACCCGCCCCTAAAAGTTTGGTTCATGACCGACTTGTACATAGGCCTCAAAATAGAATTTTGAAATAATATTTAATCAAATACGGGGCCTTAAGCGGAAGCAATATAAAAATAAATAACATCCATTAAGCTTGTGGATATATGACGGCTTAATTAGATTTAAGTATTTAAATACACTCCCATAGTTACATATACAATCACAGAATTTATATAGATCTCGCACAAACTTACATAAGACTTAATGATGTATATGACTCCCAATACGAATTAAGGCCTCCACATGGAGGCATACCCCAGGTGACTTGGCAGACAGGCGAACCTCAGTACAACTCAAGTGTCAATCTCTGATGGCTCATACATAAAATGGAATGAGCAAGGCTCAGTGAATAATAACAATGTAAGGAGGTTAATTAATTGAGCAAAGACATAGAGAATGTAAATATGCATATCAAACCATACACAGATCTTATACATAATCATATTTTAAAACGGCCTCAGGCCCACATGTAATACAGAATGGCCTCGGGCCCATATATAATACAGAACGGCCTTAAGCCCACATATGATACAGAACGGCTTTAAGCCTAGATATGATACACAACTATTTTAAGCCTAAATATAATACATAATGGCTTTAAGCCCAGATATGATACAGAACGACTCAGGCCCAACATATTTTACAGATCGGGCTTGGGCCCATATATCAACAAATTGGCCTCTGGCCCAGATATCAACAGATTGGGCTCTGGCCCAGATATCAACGGATTGGCCTTAGGCCCACAGAGAATAAAGAACGGCCTCCGGCCTAGTACTAGCAAAACATAATAATCCCAGATTCATAAGAATACCATTACACAATAGTGCACATAAATTTCCCCGTGGTTTATTGCAAGTCGACATAGTTGTCTTGCATATAACAGAATATTAATAATAACTATTAATAGAAGGCATATGTATCACTACAGTACGATTAATAAGGACAAAACAATTCACATCATAACGGCCTCGGGCCCATCATTGGCAAAACAGAATGATTCCAGATACACAAAGATATCATTGTGCCATAATGCACATATGTTCCATTTGTACACCATGAATTAATAAAGTTAACTTGCAGGTAACAGAACATTAATGTTAACTATTAACAGTAAGCAAAACGTACTACTACAGTACTATTACTCATAGTGATAAGTTTCTCATAGTAGTGGGACGATGTCCTCGTCTGGACCTACAACCCAATGCACATAGCATTATAAGAACATACCCGATTCCTTACTTTATTCTTTAATCAGTTAGTCATATCGGTACTAAACTCATTAGTCTTTAATAAGTCATAATCCATGTCTCAGAAGGTAGGAGGAATCGATAGAAAAAATGGTTCAGACGAAGAAACAGTACAAATCGGTAAACAGAAACTGAACAGCTCTCACTAATTTCGGCATATCTAATTCTGTACTTATAATATTGGTGTGAGACCACCACCATTGGAAACTAGACTTCCGGGGCTTAATTTTAGGCTCAAGAATCACTCAAAATGGAGTCCGGATGAGGGACATATGCCTATTTAAAGTTACCCAGTATATGCTGAAACAGGGATGGCCGCTCGTGCGCCCACTTTGGCCGCTCGTGCGGTGACTGGGCCGCTCGAGCGGTGGCCTTGGCTGCTCGACTGGTGGGTTAAGTAGAATGCAATGCTCTATTTTTTTCATGTTCCGCTCGTGCGGAGTCCGTGGCCGCTCGTGCGGTCTGGGAAAAATCAGACAGTCTTAAAATTCATCAAAGTGTGAGTTTTCAAACTCAAACTCAAACCAAGATCTCATGTAATCTTTCTTTAAAACATGATAAACCAACATATTTCAAGGGTAATTCAAGCTCAATTGCATCAACTTGTTTTGATTCCAAAATCAAAATATTAACTTCCATGAATTTAAAGTTTTCAATATAAAGTTCATTTTCATGTAAATTGATGGTTGGATTTCTTCACTCAACTGTTTCCATGAAAAATCTAGAGTCCATCTCATGTCCATTTCTTCATATTAAACTCAAATCAAACATACTCAAAAGAAATAAGGTCCTATTAACTCTAAGAACCCATAACTCAAAACCCTAGCTTATTTAGGGGTTTAATCTTCATATTCCTATTGATTCCATGCAATAGATGAAGTATCTACAAGATTATAGTTGAATTTCACATACCTTAGTTCAAATCCTTGAATTTCCCCTTTAAATCTTTTGAATCTCCAAGCTTTCCTTCAACATTTCTAAAGCTCTCTTGTTTCTCTCCCTCAGATATTTTATTTGACTTCAAAGTGATGAGTTCCACCACTCATAAGGCACATTTATACATATACATATACACACATAAACTTAACACAATAGGGAGAACCAAACACGGCCTTACGAATCGCGCGAAATCAAATTTCAATTAAACTTTCCAGATGACTCTAAAAATTGTGCTGATCATAAATATGTCCTCTGTTCTGGTTTCTGAAGCTTTTAAGGCCTTCAATTTGCAGTACAAAATTAACCACCCAAACGTGCATTAACGAATCAGTCAAATTAGATTTCCAATTAATTTTTCCAAATAGTTCTAAAAATTCCCATTAACATACCCAAGTACTCAATTTTGATTTCTGAACCCATAAAGGTCGGTAATTTCAATTCTAAAGCCATAGCTCAACAGATAATTCCTCAGTCAGAACAGAGATCATTAAATTAAAAGGCATTAACCCACAAGGGCATAAAGGTAATTTCTGATATGGATTTTGGGGTCGTTACATCATCACTATTAGAAAGCTAACGATTGAAGAATATTTCAAACTCGGGATTTTTTTTTTCTTCTTGGTCAATCCATGGTTCCGGAAACCCTCAGAAAAGGAAATCTTCTCCTTCTTGGACAAAGCGCCCGTTCAAGGTTCCACGAATTAGCTTATGGACCAACTCAAACTGTCGCTTGGTTCTCTTTGCCTTGATCCTCTCCTTGATCTTTTCACTTTTCCTTTTCTAGTCATCTGCTGTAGTTGCATATTGTGATGCCCCACATTTTATTACTCGGATAACATTACCAACTCATTATTAAAGTCAATGTCAAAGATAGTAGAAAAAAGGTCCTATATTTCACTAACGATAAGTTAATGAAGGTTCTCTCATTTGTATACAAAATAATGCAACATGTGACATAATTACCATAAATTGCCTGCAGGCTTACACCATTACATAAAAGAGAAAGGGTGCAACCCTTTTACAGCAATAATGTTTAGCAAACAAATAGAAGGCCTCGTAGCAAACAGATAATGAAGATCCTCGATTTTGAAACACTTCTCGATGTTCACTGGAAAAGGGATTAGCAACCCAAGATGAACATAAAGTCCAATAGGGATCTCAACATGATCCCAAACAACAACAACATATATATAGCTATGATCATGAATGCTTTAAGTTGCACCATATACATAATGTGCCGATTTATACATGAAGATATACTTATAGAGGTACTTTTCTCAAAATCATTCAATTTATCCAACAACCTAACCATTCTCTTTTCTTTCTTCTTGTTACCGTTTTATTTTAGACTTGGTCGACAATAATAGGGATTTGAAAACAAACCCAATTACTCTTCCCCAAATCAAATCACAACGTCCAAATAACGATATCCCAAACAAACCCAAAGACAAGACATATAAAATGCACCCCACATAACCATATAATACAACTAACATCCTCTATAAAAGAATCGTCACTATGGATGATACACATAAATAGGACCAAGATGATAACAAGAACCCAACAACGCCCTACCTTTTTCAAGTACGATAAGCCAATGATGCACCTTTCCAATACTCACGCCAATTTATCAGACACCGCTGGAAGGTAATGGTACCTCTGTCAATTTACCAGACACCCGCTTGAAGGTAATAACACCTTTGCCAATTACCAAACACCCGTTAGAAAGTAATGGTATCTCTACCAAGTTCTCCTGGCTCTAGCTGGAAGGTACTGGTACCCCAAATTTTCAATGCAAGCACATTCCAACCATCATATAATTCAACAAATATAAATAGCTATAGTGTACTACATAGACATAATTGATTCAACTTCACATTGTCATCCTCCACCGATGACCAAGAACAAAACCTCTAAGTATAAATATTTAAACACACGTAATACGATAATCCGATGCTCACTTGACCTTGAGTCCAACAACAATGATAATAACAATGTTCAAAAGTCTCAAAATCCAACCTCAAGTCCATTTCTAAATTTACAATACACCATGATTTCTTTCTCTTTTCAAAATCAACTCTTTTATTTTTTAAGTTAACATGCCCAAATTAGGTTAACTTAACAAAACACAAACATTATTCAACTTTACCCTTTTTTAAGTCATTAGGTCAAATTATTAAATTAGGGATTTCTCTTCCCTTCAACATAAACATGTTAGACTACTCCCCAATTAACCCACATAACCATCAATTTTACCATTTCAACCCAAACATTCAAACCCTAGATCCCTTTTACATGTTTTTCAAAAATTTATAATGAACATGTTTTTTGTGCAATAAAATCTACCACATAACTATCCATAGATGAGATATTGAAGAGGAACAAAGAAATTCCTATCTCTTGAAGCGATAAGGAGAAAGACAAAAAACCCACAGTAATGAAAACATGATCTACTCAGATTAAAATGAAGCCCTCGTGTAACAACACCGACTTGTGATTAGCTACTAAACCTTATTTAAAAATGCTTAGTCAGTAATTAAGATGAATTTTTGAGTTAATTGCGTGTGCTATGTGTTAATTGTGTTTATATCTGTTCATGGTAGGAATATCTATCGGTGTTTCTGTTTCGGTATGTGAATTAAAGGCCTTATCGGCATCCGATCATGAAATTGTCTAGGCTATGTATAATTTGAGATTTTTAGAATTTTATGGTAGGTTTAATTAAAATTTGATTTGTAATCAAACTATTAGAATATAAAAATGCCAATAGATTAGTCTTAAGCCTAGTTTAATTAAACATCACTAATTGACCTATATAAGGCTTATGTGTACACTTCAGAATCATCTCACCTTCATTTCTTTGAACACTAAAACATGAGAGAGAAGGAGAGCTAGAGATTGAGACCAAAAAGAGGAAGATTGAGGAATTAACTTGAACTTAAGCTAGAGACTTGAAATTTTGGAAGAGCAACTTGGAATTCTTGCAAATTAAGACTTAAAGGTAAGACTTCAACCCTTTAGTTATGTAATTGAGTTGTTAAGTACATGAAATCAAGTAAAATAGGTGAATTAGCATGGGAATTAAGCTAAAAGAATGGAGTTGGGAACCAATTCATGCATGCATGTGCATTTCATTAAGTTTTGAAGTTGTTTTCAAAAGAATTCTTTCATGCATGGGGTAATTCTAGTTCGGTTTTGAGAATTCATCACATTTTATGTCATTTTTCCTTATTTCATTATGTTTTGGAAGGTTGGAGTTATACCATTGCATGCATATTACATTTTCACAATTTCAAGTTTAATTTTGAACAATTGGCAAGCTTTTGGGCCTTAATTTTGTGAAATGATCTTTAATTCATGTTGTTTTTTAAGTTTAGACAAGTTTTCTCAAGTTTTGGGCCCGAGGAATGCTTTTTGAAGCTTTAAATTTGAGTTTTGGAGCTTAGAGAGCAATATGGAAATTCTAGAATTTGCACTCTTCGCTCAAGCTGTGAGAGTTGCGCTTGAGCGAAAAATTCATGATCCCAATACTTTTGCAGACATGGGCGTAGGCTCGAGCGACAAAATCTGTGCTCAAGTGACCACCCTTTGTTTTCCTTATTGGCTCGAGTGACCAAACCTTTCGCTCGAGCTTAAAATGAGAGCTCTCATAAGTTTTGCAGACTAAGGGGTTCGCTCTAGTGACCAAAGTTGCGCTCGAGAGAACTACTTTGTTTTTGAAAATTTGACTAAGTGTTTCAACTTACATTTTGGCATCCTTATTGCCTCTTAGGCATTCCTCAGCATTAATTAAGACATAATAAGGATAAAGATTAGAAACACACCTAGAATGAGTTAAGTGTTTTCTGAGCGTGTGTTTCAATGTGTATCCACTATGTGTTTGTGTAGGTCACGCGCCATAAACTGTTTGATTTGTTTGTGCTGACTATTCTGCTACCGGAGCTATCTGTGAGTAATAACTCTATAAAGCTATGTTTGATTATAAGTAATTTCAGAATGATAAGATATGATATGGTTTATGAAATGCTATTTTGTGAAACATGAATAAATGTCTAATCTTTAGAAATGTATTTGCGGCATCCTTAGTTCACATGGCCCTCACCCGGGGAAAATAATACGTTGGCCAATATGCATATGGCCCTCAACCGGGCTTATGATCATATGGCCCTTGCCCAGAGGAAACAATACTGTGGTCTATGTTCACATGGCCCTTGCCTGTGGAATACAATACGATAGCTACTTGTGCACAAGATATTGACCCTTATGGCTGTTAGTACCGACTATACATGTGGGTCTTAGGACCAATTGATTTGATAGCTAATGGATATACCAGATATAACTGCTTATAACTTCTGGATAAGTATGTGAATCTGAATCTATTTTTTGATATAAACTTTGATTTCTGAATATGTTTTGGACAACATTCATAAACCCTTTACTCTGTTGTTATTCACTAGGCTCCTACTCACTGTATTATTTATGTATGTAGGTAACCATGCGCGTGACCAGGTTCAAAGTTGATTGCCTGGAGTTTCGTTCTGTTAGCTAGCCAGCCAGCCAGCCAACCACTGTGCCTCCTGAGGAAGTTTCCATTTGAGAAGTGGTCTAGTTTTTGTGAACAATGTTTAAGACTTGTTTTTGTAATTTTTCTATTACTGGCTGAGCATATCTTTTGAGTATCTATATATATGGTGATACGAGGATGATGCCACAAACTTGTAAATTAAGTTTTAAATTTTTTGTCCCATCAGCTCTATGGACGTCAAATTTGTATATAAGCTTCTGCTAGCCCCTTTTTATTTGATCGTTGACAAGAAGCCTTCGGTAATACCAGGATTATTGGCTAGTTACAATGCTAAACCTATAGGGGCGGGTTTAGATCGTGACAGAGTTGTATCAGAGCACGTGTTATACCGCACACACGAGTCCATATGAGCTATAGGTTATCTTAGAAAAGAATTAAGGACATTACATCTACATGTGTGAGTGTGCGTGTAAAGTATCTGAACATATCAGAATTATACAGAAATGACATGAACATATTTGAACTAAACATGAACATTGAGGAATTGTAAAGAATTATTTGCCTGTGTTTACTAGTGCTTTGTTTACCTATAACAATGGAAAATACAAGAAGTGATGGTACAATTGAATCTTCTTAGTCCGAATGAACCGAATGGAACAAACGCTAGAAGTCTTAAAAGAATCAATGATACAGTAACAAAGACAACAACCTTTGCCTTCCCCACCCTTTTCGGTTCAAGTAGACTTGGTCAACACTGACATTATTAAGAAGTTTACTAAGATAAAGCCATCAACTTTTCTAGGCGGTATCGAGCCATTAAGGGCCGAGATGTGGATGTCAGAAATTGAAAAGTTATTTGAAGTGTTTCCATGTTCTGAAACTTAAAAGGTTTTGCTAGCAACCTATACTCTAAAAGAGAAAGCCCGTCGTTGGTGGATGTTAATCCGAAATGACAATGGGACCATGATGTGGAATCAATTGAAGGAAATTTTTTACGAGAAATACTTTCCTCAGTGCTTTAGAGATCACAAGGTGTTGGAATTTGAATAGTTAAAGTGGGGTGGTATGTCAGTGGTCGAGTATGAGGCCACGTTCACAGAATTAGCTTGTTTTGCTTTGTATATGGTGGATACAGATTACAAGAAGGGAAAAAAGTTTGAGGGAGGCCTTAGCCTAGATATATTTGATTGGATTGGTGTATTAAAATTGCCTAAATATGTGGATGTACTTGACTGAGCTCTAATGACAAAAGCTAACTTGGCTGCAATGAAACAAATGAAAGCTCGAACAACTGAATAGAAAGGCAAAATATATGGGTTTAATTTCAGAAAAGGCCGGTCATTTTCAAAGAAGAAAAATATAGGATCCTCCAGTAATTCAAGTCAAAGTAGTGGTTCAGTACCCACTTGCTCAGAATGTTGAAGGAAACATAAGGGTGCCTGCTACCGATCAACAGGAGCTTGCTTCCGGTGTGGCAAGATTGGCAACATGATGAAAGATTGCCCACTCATAGCTGAAAATGTCGACCGTCCTATGGCAAGTTCAGCCGGATCCACTCCTGCACCAAGAACTAATACTAGAGGTAATGCCAGAAAGGAAAGTTTGAGACAAGGCTAAGTTTTTGCACTTGTACCTGGGGACGTTCAGAACACCGACTCTGTTGTGTCAGCTATACTTCCTATTTATTCTCAAAATGCATATATCTTAATAGACTCTAGATCTACCCATTCGTTTGTGTCGCATGCTTTTTCTCTAAAATTGACAAGACCTTTAGAAACTATGAACTACTTGTTATTTGTATCTACACCATCTGGGGGTTCTTTGATATGCGCTTATGTTTAACCGACGTATGATATTTTGATTGGTGGTATGTTGTTGTATGTTGATTTGCTGCCCCTGGATATTGATCATTTTGATTGCATATTGGGTATGGATTGGTTGACAAAATGTCACGCTACCAGTGATTGTGTTGCCAAATCCGTTGTGTTTCAACCACCAGGGTTGCCTGATTTCTATTTGCTGGGAATGGTGTAGTTCCTCCCCCGTATTTATCTTCGCTATAAAAGTGAACAAACTGCTTAAGAAAAGATGTAGGGGTTATTTATGTTGTGTTTTGAATATGTTTACGAATGGTGTTAATATGGAAAGTATTCTTGTAGTTAGCGAATTCCCTGATGTTTTCCCTAGTGAACTACCTATAAACTTGATTGATAGGGAGATCGAATTTACTATTGCGATAGTACTTGGAGCACAACCAATTTCCAAAACCCCATACAGAATGTCAACCTCCAAAGTGAAAGAATTAAAAATTCAATTGCAAGAATAGTTAGACAAGTAATTTATCTGACCGAGCACTTTACCTTGGGATGCTCCTATTCTACTTATTAAAAAGAAAGATAGAATGTTGAGATTGTGTATAGACTACCGAGAATTGAACAAAGTGACTGTGAAAAACAAGTACCCAGAATAGATGATTTGTTTGATCAACGCTAGCGAGCCCAAGTATTTTTAAAAATTGACCTTAGGTCCGGGTATCACTAGTTAAATGTTAAGGTAGAAGACATAGAGAAAACTGCATTCCGAACTAGATATGGGCACTATGAATTTTTAGTATTGCCGTTTGGGGTAACCAATGCACCTGCCATCTTCATGGACCTAATGAGTAGGGTTTTCAAACCCTATCTAGATGAATTTGTTGTTGTGTTTATTGATGATATTCTGATATATTCTAAAAGCAGGAAAGAACATGAAAATCATTTTAGAACTGTGTTACAAATTCTGAGAGAAAATAAGCTGTATGCAAAATTGTCCAAATGTGAGTTCTGGCTTGACAACGTAACATTTCTGGGACATGTAATCAATAGGGATGGCATATCAATTGACTCGTAGAAAATTGAAGCTATTATGAATTGGCCAAGACCGAAAAATGTAATTGAAGTTGTGACAAATTTTGATAATATAATACAATGATACACCGGGGTTTAACTAGCGGATACACATCATTTTTAAGCACAAAATACAAATAATTATACTAAAAGAAAATATTAATAATAGTTACTGATAAAATTCTTCAAGTCTTCAAATACAGATTAGTTCCTTGATACAAAAAGATTATCCCAAATACAGGAAATATACAATCTAATCTCTAAGGCAACCATGGTTTCGTAAAGCTTTTAGGGATTCTGTTCTCAGTGTAAAACTCACCTTCACTGGACATAAAACGCCATGAGCTTGGAATACCCAGTAAACACACGCATCCCGAGCTTTTTCCTATTCCAAATACACAAGTAACATAACGACACGATCATAACATACAGCGAAAGCAACAATTAAACAGAGCTTATAATTAAATTTCAGTTCTCATGAATAATAGTAAATTTTAGTTAGCTTTAGGAAACTCCCCGCGGAATGCTGTTCTTACCCAACCACTAACACTGGCCACAGGCAATTCTGACTCCCTCTTGGTTAATACAATACTAATGCGTCGCTTACTGCATAACCACCAGTGCATTGCTTACCGCACAATTACCAATGATGCCCACGCACCTAGGTTACATACCCGAGTGGTGACATCATGGTATGCCCCAAGGGAATGGGCTTCCAGGGATACTCTCCTTGTGTAAGACCCTCACTGCCACCCTTATGCCTCCCATTTCCGTTAAGTAGCCAAAATACCTCCTGTGCCATGTTAGGATTCGAAAACATACTTGCGTAAGACTTCACAAAAATAGAACACATTCCACTATATCATACTCTTGAATCCATCATTCATTACCTCATAAAATTTAGTACAATAATCGCAACCCATTACCATCCCATTTCATTTCCACTTTATGAAGTGCATTATGTTCTCAGTTATAGCCAAGCATGGCCAGTATAATTACGAATCCAAACTAAACAACAAGTAATTTATTCATGGTAAATCAAATTTACAATTTATCATAGATTACATATCGAGACTAAAACATTCAAGAAACATAGAATATAAGAGTTGCAAACCAAATAAGAGCATATTAACACAAATTTCCAGATTTTCAGATTTGAACCAGTTTGAAAATAGTTATGAAAAAAATACTTTTATTGGCCCTAACCCGTGGCCCTGGAAACGAGTATAAATGAAGGAACAACAGTCAAAGAAAGGTATGTAAAAACTACTATGCTTAACTTAAAATACAAGTAATCCAGAGAATAGAGACTGACTTCCCCGTCGAAGTGCTAATTCTAGCACCCCCAACCGGAGCGTTTATTCCTTTTCAGGTGACTAGCAGAGGATCACGAGCGTTCCCCAGGATCAGAAGAGTATTTCCAAACCACTTCTCCACATTTGTTTGTTTTATTATTTATTTTCGTGTTTTGTGAGGTTTTTATTTTGTTGTAATATTTTCCTTATCCGTCTCTCATTTGGTTTGTAATTATTCTTTCAAGTGTTGTAATAATTTCCTGCCCCGCTTCTTTCTATCTCGTTCTTTAACTTGATTTCCTTATTTGTGCATAAGCATCACATTTTTTTTTTCATCATATATATGCTTTGCATCTATGTTTCACGCATTTTGATTCGGCTTAGTTTGCATTAATCAATTCCTATATGATTATGTGCACTATCTCATGTTCTTGAGATGATTCATATACCATATCTTAGAGGCTGAATCTTTAGTTGCGTCTCATGTGTGAATTACATTAGGATTTTGTATATAAGATCATGCATATTTCGCTAACTTTGTTTTGTAACTGTTCGTGGGACATTAGTAAACATTTAAATTTTTATGCTTTAGCATCCTGCTTGTGTGTGTTTTTCCTACTATGTTTATATTCTATCATGAGGCTATGTGCTTACTTGATATAACTATATGAATGCCGGTAGATGGAGGTTGTGTCACTTAATTTGGAATGGTATTGATTTTTCATGTTCGTAAACTCAATTTCTTTAGATTGTGCATCTTTAAAACTCTTTCAAAACAAATGAAATCACATTGTTCCAAAATAAATGGCATAGTCTATACTTGTATGCTTCACATAGTAAATTGTAAGATTTATTTAATAACCGACATATGAACATATAAAGTAAATAAAACTCATGTCATGGTTTAGTAGAGAACGATCTTTGATTGGATGAGTGGGAGTGCTCAATTAATGACCTTCCCCTTCCATACCTAAGGTTTTGAGCCAAGTATCTTTGGTTGCAACAAATAGTGGCCTTGGTACGAGTCACGGTTTCCTAATTTTCCTAAAATATTAGGTGGCGACTTTGAGATCAGGCGATACAGTCCATTTCTAATAAAAGTTTTGCAATAAAAAAAATTTTCTAACAAAAGTTGCAGAATCTGGACTCTCATCTATGTTTTACATTGCACTCGTGAGACTAGATCAAAGAAGTCAAGAATCCAAACTGTTTAGCGCGCTTGGGTACCCTCCGGACATGTGACAGTTTCTAGCGACTCTGCTAGGGATATTAAGAAACATTGACTCAAACTCCATGATATGAATTTTATTTTTAATTAAATGTTTATTGCATTTTATGCATTAGTGCTCTTAAAGTCCCTGTGTTGCCCAAATCCTGGTGGGAATACTGGCAATCTTTTTGTGACACTATACCTGTCTCGGCGTTACTTTTGAAACCTTGTGTTAATACCTTTTAAGATTTGTCGAAAAGGTAGCTTTGTTATCTAAGGTTACCGGACTCAAAAGAGAGGCTATATTGACTTTTCTGACTTCCTGGGATCTTAACTGGTTATTAACCAAAAGACTCTTTAGTGATGTCACATTGACTTCAATCTCTAGATTAAAGTTAATCTTGTACATATAGTGAGCTATAGTACCTTTCCAACTTAGGACATAACGCTCTCCCATTTTTTAGGATGTGATGATATCCCTTGTGTGAATAGTGAAATTCTAGATCATTTCAAAGTTAGGACAGGATAACCCTGCCCCTCATAAGGGTGTTTGTTCTCTTTCCTGCTATGTGCTATGTATGAGATCTGTACAGAAGTTTGCAAATTTAGATTAGTGATTCATACATGTCAGTTTGAGGCAGTCTGTGGGGTTGAATTCAGTTTCTCAATGGGGTGTACAGTAATTTGGCAGTGATCAGTTGTTCAAATGTTCAAGATTGAGCCGAAATGCTGCCGATGTTTTGATTAGGGCTTTTTTTTTCTTTTTGCAAGATGGTTGTAGCACCATATTTTCTGAAAGGTCTGATATCCCCGAAGTTTTATGGACTCGCGTTGGTAGATATAACGACCCCAAAATGCATGTCACAATTATCTTTATTTAATTATGCGTCAATATGAATTAATTTGAGAATATCAGTTTGAATTGGAACAATATCTATTGGAGCTATGACTTTGAAACTAAAATTGACGACCTTAATGGGTTCAGAAATCAAAATTGAGCACATGGATAGGCTAATGGGAAGTTTTAGAGCCATTTGGGAAGTTTAATTGAAAATTGATTTCGTTTGATTCATTAAGTCATGTTTGGTTGGCCTAAATAGATACATATGGCATAGTATTTATATACATTCCTTAGACTCAACAAAGAGAGGAAGAATTATCTAAGAGAGAGAGAGAGAGAGGGAGAGAGAGAAAGAGAGACTTCTAGAGACTAAGAAAAGAAGAGAAAGAAGAAGAGAATAAGGATTACGGCAAATCAACCAACAATCGTAAGGATCTTTCTTTAATTTCATGAGTTTGAAATGACATACTCATCAATCTATGGAATTTAAGTTGCATTAGGGGGAATTCATGTTTCATTGAGAGTGTTTGTGGGGTAAAGTGAAGGAGATTTTGATTATGTGAACGAATGTTCTATTTGCAAATCTATTATGGCATCCATGGATAAACCCAAGTCATGGAAAACGGCATGTAAATGTGGGTCCATGACACAGATGTGATACGATATCTCGTTAGCCACTTCATTGTGGTAATATGTGTTTAATCGGTATCCGAAACCGTTTACTCTAGTCAGAAGACGATATGTGATATGTTCTGTGGGATGTACCATTATGTTATGTTCTGATATAAGACTGATATGAATAATTTGTTTTCCGAATAGGATATATTTGGAATTCGTTCACTAACCTTTTTACTTTAATGTTATTCACTGGGCTTTAGCTCACTATTTTTATATATCTATGTATAGGTGAGCATTCCAGAGGACAAGCCTAGAAGGGTCTTTAGTCGAGCCACCATTCTGAAGCCTACCAAGTTATTTTGAGTGCCTCTGAGTTGGGGCCAGGCCTGGAAGGCTGTTGTCTAGCTTTTGTTCATGGTGTACACTTTCGACATGTGCATGTCTTGTATACTATATTATATTATAAGTTATGTATTGTTTTGTGGGTAAATTAATGTTTATATATGTACATGTTCGTTCGTATAGATGCACAACTCATTGGACTATTGTTATTTTTGTATATTGCTTCTGCTAGCCCTAGTTATTTTTTATTGTACAGGAAGGCCTTTGGTAATCTCGAATTATTGGCCGGTGACGACGCCAAAATTTTAGGGGCGGGTTTGGGTTGTGACAAAGTAGTATCAGAACATGAGTTAATTTACCCACACACGTGTCCAATTGAGCTACAAGAAGTCTAGAAAAGAGTTAGGAACATTTGTATAGTGTTATAAGTGTGTGAGTGAAGATATGAATCCACAAACATTATGCGAACATTGCAATTTTGATTTTTGATATAACATAAGTGCCTTATGTGAACATGAAAGCTCCTATGTTTATTATTACCCCTACTTATATAGACCAATAGAGATCGCAATAAGTGTTGATGAGACAAAATCTTCCACTGCCAGAATAGAACGGCTAGAATGAATGGTAGAGATTTTAACCGAATTAGTGAGACAACAACAAGAGCAAAGGCAACTACCCTTACCTCATCTGCCGCCTCCGGTCCAAGTTGAGCCAAATAATGATGACATCATTGCTCTTACACAGAAATACAAGAAAATGGAGCCACCAAAATTTTTGGAGGGTATTGAACCATTAAAAGCTGAGGCTTGGGTATTTGAAACTGAAAAGATATTTGAAATATTTTCGTGTACTGAAGCACATAAAGTTTTGTTGGCAACGTTTACCCTGAAAGAAGAAGCAAGGAGATAGTGGATGCTCATCCGAGACAGAAATAGAGACTTGACATGGGATCAATTCAAAGAACTTTTCTATGAAAAGTACTTCCCCCAATGCATCTGAGACAAGAAGGTATTTGAATTTGAACAACTAAAACAAGGTGACATGACTATAGCTGAGTACACGGAAAAACTTACTGAACTGGCCCGATATGCACCCCATATGGTTGACACTGATTACAAGAAAGCAAGAAAATTTGAGGGTAAATTAGATGTTGATGTGGGTGTTTGGTCCAACTTTTTTCACTCAACTTATAGCTTTTAGCCTAAAAAAAGCTAAAATTAACTGTTTGTTTCAGTTTAATTATACTAACTTCAACTTCTAACAACTTTTTATGAAGGCAAATAAGCAGAATATGAGAAGCAGCCCTAGGGGTGCTTCTGATTCTCAGATTAAGCGGAGGGGCAACTTTGAGGGCCACAATTACTTAAATGCCCTTCACTAATTTGAAATATTACCAAATTGCCACTATATAAATCACAAAAGGTCACTGTTCCCTCTCTGAGAAAGAGAGAGAGAGACTGGCGAGTTCCGACATGAGAAAGGCGATCAGAAGACCATCCGTGAGGGATTCGAGTACAAGATCCACAACCATCAAAAGACCAGCCGTGATACGAGCACTGCAAGCGCCCATTTTCATCTATCCTATTTTCCACACCAAAAGCCCATCATCAAAATCCCCAAAATTAATCCAAAAAAAAAAACCCTAAATTGATCAAATTGGAGGCCGTACAGAGAGAGGACCAAGACGATGGAGGCATTTGTCGTCGAAAACGGCTCATTGGGAGGAAGATTAATCGAACCAGAGGACGACGTCGCAATTGAGGAGCTGAAATGGGGTTGGGATAGGAGGGTTGAGGTCTTGGACAAGAGAGATAGGGTACCAATGGTCTCTCCAAGAGAACTTAGAGGAAGAGCTCTCTTCGTGATCTTGGATCTCGATTTCTACTCCGTCGGAGGCAAATTGGGATTGTTGTTTGGCGGCGGTGGTTCGAGGCAGAGCAACTACACGGAGAGGAGAGAGAAGTGACCTCCTCCGAGGTGTTGGAAGGAGAGAGAAGTGACCTCCTCTGAGGTCACTGTTCACAATTATTTATATAAATGGCACAATTACACAATTTAAATAAAGAAATAAATTACACAATTTTATTTCAATTAAATAACTTCTATTAAAAGAATTTTATAATTGATATTAATGAGAAAAAAAATGAAATGACTTCTATTAAATGAAATAAAAAAAATAAAATAACAATTGTTGTAATAAAATGTATCAATTTTTATATTAATTGATACTAATTATATTAACTTCTATTAATGAAATAAATTTTTTTTTATAAATTAAAATTGAAAAAAATGAAAAAAAAATAACAATTTTATATTTTATAAGGGCAAAAAGGACATTACACAACAAAAAGTTATTTTACAGCTTATTTAACAAACACTACTCAGCAAATTAAATTTATAATCCAACACAATTCCAAACAGATTAACAGTTTCTGATTAAAGTCATAATCTATAATCTGTTAAGCTATAATCTATAATCTATTTTAACAGCTACACCAAACGGGGCCGATGTACATGACCGTGTAAACGTGTTGAAATTACCAAAGTGTGTGGATGTCCTTGATAGAGCCTTGATGTCCGAAGCCAATATTGTCGCGTTGAAAAAGTCAACATCATCAACCGAATGGGACAATAAGAAACAAAAGAAATAGAAAGTTGAAATGAATAGTGATTCAATGACCTCCATGACTGAAAAATCAAATGCAAGAACTTTTGGCAACACAAGTCGAGAAAGCAATGGAAACAATGGCACCTGTAGGGAGTGTGAGAAACAACATTGGAGCATTTATTGCCGCCTATCTAGAGCTTGTTTTAGATGTGGGAAGAAGGGACACTTAGCTAAATCTTGTCCACAAGCTCACCCAAACAATGATAGACCTATTACTAGTGGGGTTGGATCGAGACTGAAACCAAGAACAACTGTAACTTCTACTCCTGAGGAGAACAGTTTGAGGCAAGGAAGGGTTTATACCCTAGTTTCAGAGAGTGCCCAGAATATTGAGACAACTAACGAGATTTTATCTTAATTATGTGCACAATGTTCAAGTGAAATTCAGTGTGAGAATAGTACACTTTTTGATTTGATATGACTTGTGAACATGTTGACTAAACTTATTGCATTATTGGAATTGTGAACTTATACTTTGAGTTCTATTGATGTGTAAACGGATATTCGAATTAACGAGTTACATGTGACTTGTTTGTTTTGGGCATAAAATCTTTAAAGGGATACGAGTACGCAATGAAAAACAAAAACGATGAGGTTGAACTATAGTTAATGAATGCCCTTATGACTTACAAATTGGTGTAAATTATATGAGACGCTTTGAAACTCTATGAATACAACAAATCACCTATGCTATGGAAACTGTTTGGACTTGTGAATTTTGAGCATATGATGGGTTAGTCCTTTACACCATACTTAGACAATGTACTATCTACTGTTATGTATGACAATTCGCACTATGTTGAAGCTGAATGGACATGGGAACATACCATGGTTGACTATGTTATGAAGTTATTTTTTAACCATGGCTTCTTTTGGACTATTATGATGGACTGATGACATTTACTCCAATTTTGCTCATGAAACCTATCTCCCATTGCTTATACGGAATAATACCTTGTCAGACCCCTTGCTTGTGAGATATTCACTAGACTAATAAGAACTGTTTGGGGTCTTGAGTAAGACTGAGAAATTGTTTGTTACACTACTGAAAACCTCTTGAAGTTTTTGACTATTAATCCAATTGCTTGATGTTCACCAAATGAAAATTATGATACTATTCTATGATCTACTTATGTCAAATGACTAAACTGTATCAATGACTTGCTTGTATGACATTCAGGACCTATATCATTGTTGAAATGTATCGCCCCATGTTATTGAAATTCTGGGAAGGCCTGAGAAACATTGCTTCATCATTTGCCAAATTATTATGATCATGGGTTTTGGATACGGAAAAATTTGATGACCTTTTGTATTACGGTATCAAAGAGAAATTAGTTGAGCAATGGAACATGGAATGATAAACGGAATCCGAAGTTGAATTGTGGAGTGGTATGACAAGTTTGGCGGACCAAACTTTCTAAAGTGGGGATAATGTAACGACCCAAAAATGAATGTGATTAATTAGTCATCTAATTGCATGTTTATGTGTTAATAGATCATGTGATTGATATGAAAATTGCATGTCTAATAGTATAAATTATACGGATTTGTATTTATATCTGTTACTTGTAGGAAGACCAGTTGAAATTACAACTTTAAACTGGAAATTAAGGGCCTTAGAGGCATCAGAAACTAAAACGAAGTACATATTTGGGATCAGCATAATTTTTACGGCCTAATGAGAAGTTTTGTAAAAAATTGATTTAGACTAATGTAATTGGATTCAATTAATTCACCCCTTTGGTTAGTTCATTTTATATATATATATAGATGAGCTTTAGTTGGGCCTTAAACTCAACAAAACAAAAAAAAAATTAAGGAGAGAGAGAGAGAGAAAGAGCAAGAGAGTTCTAGAAAGCTTCAAAGAGGAAAGAATGAGAACAACTTAGAGGCTTGGAAACTTGGGAAAATTGAAGGGGAAAGTCAAGAATCTAGCTCAAGGTATGTATAAATTAACTAAACCCCTTGAATACGTCTTCAATTGGTTAAAATCAAGACTTAAAATGGAGATTTCACATTCAAATGAGTTAGGGTTTTGAGTTTGGTCATTTAGATTCACAACTCAATAGGCTATTTGTTGTATATATGTTTTAAGCTTTTGCTAGCCCTACTTGTATTTTGATTTGTACAGGAAGGTCTTTGATAATCTTAGATTACTGGCCGGTGGGGCGGGATTCGAGTCGTGACATTGCACCTCTTATATCATCATTTCCATTCACTGTTTACATATTTTTCTACTTTTTTATTAGATCATCTTTTTTATCTTAAGTAAAATCGATGATGAGGACTTTATAATAAATATTCATTTTATATTATTTCAGTCACTGTGGGAGCCGAATTTCATCAGATCCATGGGGACGAATAAGCGTGTCTGGTCCGAAACGTAACCTCTATTCAGTGCATACCCCAATCAATCAAGGAGCCGAATAGAATAACCAGTACCTCAGCCAGTAGAACAGATGCCGAGTAAAGGTACATGTAACGGAACAAGGATAGGTCCAGCCCAAAGGCCCAAAGAGAATACTATAAATACAAGATCT
>NW_021024975.1:3008648-3043159 GCF_004153795.1 Camellia sinensis | reverse complement strand
CTGTCTGCGGACAAATTGCACATCCAATCGAACCACCACCTTTCGTCAAGAGCATTGACTAGACGTACTCGGTGAGTTTTTATGCTTTAGCATCCTTGCATGCGTGTGAGTGACTGCCATGAATAGCATGCTTACCATGAGGCTATATGCTTATGTGATATAACTGCCTGAATGCCTGTGGGTGAAGGTTGGGTTATTTGAATTGGAATAATTCATTAAATGTGTGTTTTAAGCCCACTAGATAGTGGCAAAATCATGTTTTCTAAGCCCACCTGAGGGTGGCAAATCCACGTCTTAGCCTACTTGCGAGTAGCATCATCAAACCATTTTCAAATAAACAAGCATGAAATGTTTTGTTCCAATTCAGGCGATCCAGTCTATACTTGTATGCTGTGCGCATCATATAGTAACCTAGGCTAATAACCGGAATAAGAATTCACAATGTTTTCAAAAATTGATATCGTGGTTAGTAGAGGCCGGTCTATGACCGGGCGAGCGGGGGTGCTCACGAAGTGACGTTCCCCAATCGTACCCAAGTTCCCGAGCCGAGGCAACTTTGGTGATGACGGACACGTGGCCTTTTGGCACCGAGTCAGGGTTTCCTAAATTTCCCAAAAATAAAATATTTAGGTGGCGACTCTGTATCTGGCAAAGCAGTCCATGTTTGGCACTTCTTTCAAAAATCAGTTTTCTCAAAACGATTTGCCGGATTTGGACTCTTTGGTTCAGATTTAGAACCGTGACTACAAATTTGAGAGTCCGAGCTGTAGTGACCCCAAATGAACAGAACGGGACTAACCCTCCCGGGGCGTTCGGGGACGTCTATAGTACTAAAATAACATTTTCGTTTGAGATCTCAAAATCAATATTCAAACTGATAATGACAAAAAAAATGCACTAAAATAAAAATTTATATATAGAGAGAGAGAGAGAGAGAGTGAGAGAGTGAAAGAGAAAAAAGATAGAGAAATAGAAAGATAGAAAGAGCACATATATTGCCTCAAATCTTGTTAAAACCATAGTAAAATTTTATTGTCTGAAAAATAGAGTATCATGAGGAGACAAAGAGAAAGAGAGGGAGAGAATATAGATCTGAGATGATAGATCTCAAATATGAGGTCATTAATCTCAGATCTGTGGTCTTGGTGATGAAGGATGATGATGGTGGTTGCCGATGGTATAGTGGCATCGAATGGTGCTGGTAGTAGTGGTGGAGGCAGTAACGAACAAAGCTGGTGGTTGAGATAGTGATGGTGGAGACGGTAGAGGTAGTAGAAACGGTAGTGGTTGTGGTCGTGGACAGTGGTAGTGGTAGTGGTGGTGGTGGTGGTAGTGGTGGTGATAGTAAAGAGAGCTCTTAGAAAGAGATAGAAATAGAAAGAGCTAAGAGAGAGAGAGAGAGAGAGAAAGAAAGAAAGAAAGAAAGTTGAGACAGACTGAGGAAGAAAATGAAGAAAAAGATAAAGAGGGAGAGAGAGAGAGAGAGAGAGAGAAAGAAAGTTGAGACAGATTAAGGAAGAGAATTAAGAGAAAGGTAGAGAGAGAGTGTGTGTGTGTGTGTATGTGTGTGTGTGCGTGTGTGTGAAGGGTAAATTTGTCACACAAAATATAAATCTAAATTTTTTTTACAAGATTTCTTTATTTTTGAGGAGTTTATAAGCCAAAATATTAGAGTTTGTCCTTTTTCAAGAAAAGCAGGCTCTATGAAGAAGTTACGGCTAAAAATCCTTTTCCAAAAATAGTGATTTTCGAATAAAAAGAGATTTTTAAATTATCCATGGAAATAATCTCAACCTAAAATAAACAATATTTATGAAAAATTCAAAACAAACAATTTTGCATAGAAAATATTTAACTTGATGTGACAGCCCCGATCCGTGATTAACTAATAAACCATGATTAAGAATGCCTAGTAAGTAATAAAGATGAAATTATGAGTTAATTGTGCATTAAGTGCATGTTTTGTGTTTATATATGTCCATTGTAGAAATGTCTATCAAAAATTCTGTTTCGGTATGCAAGTTTAAGGCCGTGTCGGCATTCAAACACGAAATTGATTAGGCCAATGTGTTATTTGGAATTTTTAAAATTTTATGATAGGTTTAATTGAAATTTGATTCAGAAAGAAATAATTAGAATAAATTACACTTAATTAACTTAATTTAATCGATGCCTATATAAGGCTAATGAAACTCTAGAATCATTCTTACACTTACACTTCTTCATCCTCTTGAGCATAAAAACTTAAGGGGAGAGAGAGAGAGTTTGAAGCCAACATTGAAAGAAAAAGAGAATTGGGAAGAAACAAAGAGAATTAAGCTTTTACATCTTGAATTTGACCTCCAGGTAAGATCATAGGCCCCGTTTATTTTCAGAGATAGAATGGAGGGGATTAATAGTGAGAGGATTATTAGTGAGGGGATTAAGTAAAATTATGTTTGTTTTGATGATAGTTGTTAGTGTAGGTATTGTTAATTATTTTTATATAAAATAAATATAAAATAATAAAACAAATAAAAAATTCAAAAACATTAAACCTTAATATTCAAAAAAAAATGCCCAACATGTAAAAAATTTAAAAATTCCAGAAAAAAATAAAACAAATAAAACAATGATTTTTACTTAACAAAAAATACAAAAAATTAAATATTAATGTTTAAAAAAAATGCCCAACATGTAAAAAATAAATAAAATAAAGAATTTTTAGTCCTTGGGACTATTTTTCTAATACCATCTCCACCTCCTCCATCCTAATCTCCCTTTCAAGGCATATTCTAATACCAAGGGATTAGGAGTCCCCTCCCCATCTCTCAAATCAAACACCCCATATAGTGGGTCCCACCTCACTATCAAACTCAATCCTCTCTTTATAACCTCAAACAAACGGGGCCATAATCCATAATTCTTATGCTTATTCCTTGTAGGAGAAGAATTCATGAGTTGTATAGAAACATTTGCATGAGATTCAAGTGAATTTAGTGATTACACACTTGAATTGGACTAAAATTATGGAATGGAAGATCATTCATGCATTGCATGCATAATACATAGCTTTTAAGTTTCATTTTCCACAAATTCTTACATGCAAGTGTATACTGTTGCTAAATTTTTAGGGCTCACCATGATTTTACATGAAAACACTTCATTTCTGCATGTTTTGGAAGTTTTGAATTCATATCAATACATGCATGTAATATATGTATAATTTCAAGTTTAATTTTGGAAAATTGACAATGCTTTTGGACTTAATTTTGCAAAATGGTTTTCAATTCATGATTAATTATGAAGTACAAGTGTTTTCCTTAAGTTTTGGGCCTAAAAGAGTATGTTTTTGTTGCATTAAATGAGTTTTGAAAGCTTGGAGAGCAATCTGGAAATTTCAGAATTCGCACTCTTCGCTAAAGTGGTGAAAGCTTCGCTTCGCTTGAGCAAAGAATACAAGCTCCCAGAAGTTTTGTAGATGTGAACCTTAGGTCGAGCGGCAAAAGCTACGCTCAAGCACCCACCATTTGTTTTCAGTCTTGTATCGAGCGACCATAAGTTGGCTAAAGCGTAAAATGAGAGCTCTCAGTACTTTTGCAGACCAAGGGGTCCGCTCGAGCGATAGAAGTTGCGCTCGAGCAAACCACCCTATTTTTCCAAATTTTGGCTAAGTGTTTTCAAGTACATTTTGACATCCTCATTGCATCTTAGGCATTCCTAAGCTATAATTAAGACGCAATAATGAGGATAAGAGTTAGAAACACACACTAAGAAAGAAAAATGTTAAGTTAAGCATCTGTGAGACGTGCGTTCAATGAGTATCTAATATGTATTTGTGTAGGTCACGCACCATAGACTGTCTAATCTATCTGATTAGTTTGTTCTGCATTCGAAGCCATCTGTAAGTAATAACTCTATAAAGGTATGTTTGACTATAAGTATTTTTTGATTGATATGATATAATCTGTTTTCTGAAATGCTATTTTGTGATTCATGAATGAATGTCCAATTTTCTGAAATATATTCGTGGCATCCTTAGTATCAAGTGACATCTGTTATCTATACCTGGTACCAGAGTTGGTTATGCATAACCGTTTATCTGCTTTGTATATGTCCCTTTATGCGTCATCTAGTCCCTTTATGGGTCATATATACTGTCTTATGTAATCATGAGTCATCTGTTAGTGCTCTTGGATGGACCACATATGGCTATATGCAAAATCTAAATATGTATATGAATCTGTTTCTGATCTGAATTCTGATTTCTGAATTTATTATGGACATCATTCATAAAACCTTTACTCTGTTATTATTCATTGGGCTCCAGCTCACTATATTATTTATGTATGTAGGTGATCAAACGCGTAATCAAGCCTAAACAGCTGCCTAGATCTGTTTTGTGTCGACCAACCTGTGAACCTTTCAAGAAGGTTCCCGAAATACTTCGAGTGGTCAAATTTGTGAATTAAGTTTAAGATTTTCATTTTGTTTTGTTTATGTCTGAACAAGTTTTTGCATACTCTGTATATTGGGCTAAGTCCCATTTTGTTTAATCTGTATATGAAGGTAACGATGGATTAGTGTATATATATGACATGACGTATATGTATATAAGTTTAAAATTTCTATCCCATATACGTCTGCATAGCTCTATGGACATTGTATATTATTATTTGCTTCCGCTAGCCCCTTTATTTTGCTAATCTGTTTCAAAGGCCTTCGGTAATCCCAGGATTACTGGCCGGTTACGATGCTAAACCTATAGGGGTAGGTTTAGGTCATGACAGAGTGGAATCAGAGCACGTGTTATACCGCACACACTAGTCCATATGAGCTATAAGATGTTCTAGAAAAGAAATAGGGACATTGCATCAGCATATGTGAGTGTGTGTGTTAATCATGTGAACATATCTGAATGTGTAACATAAAATGAATGAAACTGAACACTATAAACATTGCAAAAAGATTTATTTGCCTATGTTTATTATCGTTTTGTTTACTTATAGAAAATGGAGAGAACAAGAAGTGATGATGTAACTGAGTCCTCCGATGCTTGGATGGACTGAATGGAAAGAATGCTTGCGGGCTTAACCGAATCCTTGAGGCCAAAACAAAGACAACAACCTTTATCTCGTCCACCTTTTCTAGTACAATTTGAGCCAATGAACAATTACATTATCAGTTTGACTTAGACATTTAATAAGATGAAACCACTGACGTTTTTGGGTGGCATTGAACCATTAAAGGATGAAACGTGGATGCTAGAAATGGAGAAAATATTTGAAGTATTTCTGTCATGACCCGAACCCGCCCCTACGGGTTACGGACATAACCGGCCAGTAATCCTGAGATTACCTACGGCCTCAAACCAAAACAGACATGACTCATCAGAGTAAAGGGGCCAAACGGAAGCAATAATTAAAAATTTTGTCCATAGAGCCGTGCTTATATGCACTTTAAAACAAACCATACGCATATACGTTAATAACCCACAACAAAATACTGTATCATAAACTCCTTTACAGACAGGATCATCCAAGCTGAGTCAACCCATAACAAAACTATATACAGATAGACACAAAGTCCTTGCCAACAAGACAAAATATAAATACATAACAAAATGGCAAGGATGGGTCTCGTGCGTGAGACGCAAGGCTAACTCTCCAAAACTCATGTTGTTCCTGGCAGACTTCACTGGGGCTGGGTTTAGACTTCTCTTGGCTCACCTACAAACACATGAATGAGCGTGAGCGATAGCCCAGTGAATAATATCAAATCAAATACAGAAGTTACATGACAATGTAGAACAACATGTTCCAAACGGCCTTGGGCCTAATTCATACTCCTATTAAACAGATATATAACTATGCGAAATTCAAATCAAGTGGCTGTAGTTCTAAACATTCTGGCCTTTGCCCATTCAGGCTTTTATTCATGTCAAAACGGCCTTCGGCCCATTCATTTATGTCGAAACGGCCTTCGGCCCATTCATTTCTGTCAAAATGGCCTTCAGCCCATTTGTTTATGTCAAACGGCCTTTGGCCCATACATTTATGTCGAAACGGCCTTCGGCCCATTCGTTTACGTCAAACGGCCTTCGGCCCATACATTCGTGTCAAAACAACCTTAGGTCCATTCATATACGTCAAAACGACCTTCGGTCCATTTGTTTACGTCAAAACGGCCTTTGGCCCATACATTCGCATCAAAACGGCCTTCGGCCCACTCATTCATGTCAAAACGACCTTAGGTCCATTTATTTCTATCAAAACGACCTTAGGTCCATTTATTCATATCGAAACGACCTTCGGCCCATTCACTCGTTCATGTCAGACTTATGTCCACAATCCCATTTAGCAACTCGTAAAGCTTATAAGGGAATAAACAGTTAGACGTTGTTAAGCTTTCAAATATCGATATTACTCACAGTGATCGGCTTGTGGATTTGCCCTAGAGCTTGACCCTACACATTTCATGAACACAAAAGGGTCATTAACAATTCAACCTGTTCCTTAATTCACATATTCCTCTTTAGGCTTTGTTCTTATCTCATTAACTCATTTACAATGCTTAACTTATGCCTCAGAGTGCTTACAAGTGAAGGAGAACGGAAAATGAAACACAGAACGCATGAACAAAATTTCAAAGAACAGAGTCCCCGCTCGAGCGTGGACTTCCCCACTCGAGCGGATCCAAGAAACCTGCAAAAGTACCGGTTACCTCAAAATTAAGCTCGAGGGTCAATTAGGGAGCTCGAGCGGAAGGCCTGTCTACAAAAGCTCCCCGCTCGAGCATGAAACATCCCGCTCGAGCGAACATCCAACTCTGCAAAAAGTGCTGGGAGCACGATTTTCCCGCTCGAGCGGCACTTCACCCGCTCGAGCGGACATCAAAAATCTAGGTTTTCCAGATTGAGTTCTTGAGCTCCAATTCGATTTTCAACCAACAAATCATACATGTTATGGCTAAATTCTCAAATATAAGTATACCAATATGATGTAAACCCCAAATCTCAACCCAATGGAGCTCAATTCACAATTAATTCACATGCATGCCCCAATCTCCCATCAAACCCATTCTAACATAACAAATTCATACATTCAAGCTCATATCTTCATAAATTGCACATGCATGTGATGAATTAGCCACATTCTCAACTTAGACAACACAAATGGTGATCAAAACATGAGTTTCAACCAAAACTCTACTTGAATCATGTATTTCAAGCTTATACATGCTATTTCAACACAATTTCTTACATGCATGCATATGTCAAGCTTTAATTCAACAAGAACCAACCCAATTTTATTTCAATCTTACTCTTGATCACTCAATTAGCTTGAGCACACAAAATTACAAACTATAATCCAAGAATTACTCACCTAGAAGCTTTGATTCTCACAATCTATAACAATTCTTGGATTATCTTCAAGGTTTCCAAGCTTTAAGCTACAATTTGCACAATTCTCTTCTCTCTCCCTCTCTACAGCGGACTCTCCTCCTTTTCTCAAGGTTTGATCAGCCAAAATGTAACAAATGAGGAGAATTGAGGGTGTATTGCCTCTCCAACAAAACCCACTAATTTCAATATAATATTACTAAAGTAATTGGGCACTAATTTAACAATTTAATCAACTAATCTGGCCTGAATCAATTTTTCAATTACACTTCACCGTAGGCTTTAAAAATTATGCCAATCACAATGGCACAATCAATTTTGGGTTCTGTGGCCGATAAGGCCTTCAATTTAATTTCCAAAGCAAATAATCAAATAGATATTCCTACGGTGAACAGATAAAAATTCAAAACCACATATATTTTCACATGATGGCATATAAAATCATGCTAAACACATAATCATACTCAAATTAAGGACCAATTAGCATACTACGGAACAGGGGTATCACAATTTCCATGCTCTAAAACTCAAAAGGTTTTGTTAGCAACCTACACTCTGAAAAAGGAAGCCCGACGTTAGTGGATGTTGATACGAAACAACAATATGGCTATGACATAGAGTCAATTCAAAGAAATCTTTTATGAGAAGTATTTCCCTTAGTGCTTTTGAGACAGAAAAGTATCAAAATTCAAACAATTAAAGCATGGCAACATGTCTGTAGCTAAATATAAAGCCAAATTTACTGAGTTAGCCCGATTTGCTCCATACATGGTAGATTCAGACTACAAGAAAGCTCAAAAATTTGAAGGAGGCCTTAACTTGAATGTATTTGATCAGATTGGTGTGTTAAAATTGCCTATGTATGTGGATGTGCTTGACCGAGCTTTAATGACTGAAGCTAACTTGGCAGCAATGAAACAGATCAAAGCTCCAACAACTAAATTGATAGGTAAAAGATCTGGGTTCAATTTTAGAAAAGGTCATTCATTCTCGATGAACAAGAAGCAAAATAGGAGATCGACTAGTAGTTCAAGTCAAAGTAGTGGATCTGCACCTACATGTTCAGAGTGTGGAAGGAAGCATAAGGGTGTATGTTATCGTGCAACGGGTGCTTGTTTCTGATGTGGTAAAATCGGCCACATGATGAAAGATTGTCCGATCGGATTCGAAAATGCCAATCGCCCTGTGGCAAGTTTAGCCGGATCCGCTTCTGCACCAAGAGCAAATACGAGACCTAACACTGCAAAAGAAACCTTAAGGCAAGGTCGTGTATTCGTACTTGTACCTGGTGATGTCCAGAACACCAAGTCTATGGTGTCAAGTATACTTCTTATCTGTGCCCAAAATGCATATGTTTTGATAGATTTTACCCACTCGTTTTTGTCACATGTTTTCTCACGGAAACTAACTAGACCTCTAGAACGAATGAATTATTTGTTATCTGTATCTACACCATTTGGGGGTTCTACGCTGTGTGCATATGTATATCCTGTATGTGACATTACGATTAGTGATGCATTGTTATATGTTGACTTGATGCCTATGGCTATTAATCATTTTGATTGCATCTTGGGTATGGATTGGTTGACCAAGTATCATACAACTATTGATTGTGTTGCTAAATCTATTGTGTTTTGGCCATTGGGATTGCCTGAGTTTGTGTTTGCTGGGAATGGGGTAGTTCCTCCCCCGTATTTGATCTCTTCAATGAAAGCTAATAAACTGTTGAAAAAGGGGGGTCGAGGTTACTTGTGTTGTGTATTGATTGTGCCCACAGATAGCACTAATGTAGAGAACATTCCTGTAGTCAATGAATTTCCCGATGTGTTTCCAAATAACCTATCCGGTGATTTGATTAATAGGGAAATCGAATGTACTATTGAAGTAGTACCCGGAACAAAACCAATTTTCAAAACCCCATACCGAATGCCAACCTCTAAATTGAAAGAATTCAAAATTCAACTTCAAGAACTATTAGACAATAAGTTTATTCGGATGAGCACTTCACCTTAGGGTGCACAATTTTGTTTTTCAAGAAGAAAGACGGAACCTTGAGGTTATGTATAGATTACCAAGAATTGAACAAAGTAACTGTGAAGAACAAATATCCATTACCCCGAATAGATGATTTGTTTGATCAACTCCAAGGAGCCCAAGTATTATCTAAAATTGACCTTAGGCTATCACCAGTTAAAAGTTAAGGCAGTAGACATAGAGAAAATTGCATTCCAAACTAGATATAGGAACTATGAATTTTTGGTAATGTCGTTTGGGGTAACCAATGCACCTACCGCCTTCATGGACCTAATGAATAGGGTTTTCAAACCATATCTGGATGAATTTATTATTGTGTTTATTGACGATATACTGATTTATTCTAAAAGCAGGGAAGAGAATGAAAATCATTTGAGAGCCCCATTGCAAACCTTGAGAGAAAAAAAATTGTACACCAAACTATCCAAATGTGAATTATGGCTTGAATGTGTGACTTTTCTGGGACATGTAATCAACAAAGAGGGTATCTATGTCGACCCACAGAAAATTGAAGCTATTGTGGACTGGCCTAGACCAACCAATGTATCAGAAGTTAGAAGTTTTCTAGGGCTTGCTGGCTATTATAGAAGATTTGTGAAAGACTTCTCCAAACTTGCCATGCCATTGACACAGTTGATGCAGAAAAATGTATTGAACTGATGAACGAGAGTCGACCTTAACCATCGACTTTCTTGGGTGGTATTGAACCATTAAAAGCAGAGACATGGTTACTCGAAATTGAGAAATTGTTTGAAGTGTTTCCTTGCTCAGAGATACAAAAATTTCTTTTGGCCACCTACACTTTAAAAGATGAGGGTCGAAGATGGTGGTTGTTGATCTGAACTAGTAATGGGAACATGACATGGGCACAATTCAATGAGATCTTCTACAATAAATACTTTCCTCAGTGCTTTCGGGACTGAAAAGTTTTTGAATTCCAAGAACTTAAGCAAGGAAAGGTGTCTGTAGCCAAGTATGAGGATAAGTTCACTGAGTTGGCCAAATTTGCTCTTCATATGGTTGGAAAAAATTACAAAAAGGCACGAAAATTTGAAGGGGGATTAGACCTGGAAGTGTTTGATCGAGTAGAAGTACTGAAATTACCTACATATGTGGACATACTTGATAGAGCGCTAATGGCAAAGGCCATTCTGGCGGCGAAGAATCAAACTACAACTCCAACAACTGAATGGAGAAGTAAAAGGGCCGGATTCAGTTGCAAGAAGGGCCGATCATTATCGAAGAAGCAAAACACAGGATCCTCCAGTAGCTCTAGTCAAAGTAGCGGATTTATTCCAAACTGTCCATATTGTGGAAGGAAACATAGAGGAGTGTGTTACCGTATATCTGGTGCCTGTTCCCGGTATGGCAAACTTGGCTATATAATGATGGATTGTCCACTTGGGTCTGAAAATGCCCGCAGCAAGTTCAGCTAGATCGACTTCTGCAACAAGGTCAAATACCAGAACTAATGCCAGGGGCAACAGCGGAAATGAAACGCTAAGACAAAAGAGAGTGTTCGCCTTGTGCCTGGGGATGTACAGAGCACTGAATCAATAGTGTCAGGTATAATCTCTATCTGTGCTCAGAATGCATATGTGTTGATAGATTCTGGTTCTACACACTCCTTTGTATTACATGTTTTTTCTCAAAAATTAACTAGACCTTTGGAACCCATGAATTGTTTACTATCTGTGTCTACACCATCTAAGGGTTTTATGATATGTGTTTATGTTTATCCAGCATGTGATATTATGATTGGTGATATGACATTATATGTTGATTTGTTATCTTTGAGCATAGACCATTTTGATTGTATATTGGGCATGGATTGGTTGACAAAGTACTGTGCAACTATTGATTGTATGAATAAAATCGTTATGTTTCGACCACCTGGTGTGCCTGAGTTTATGTTCGTTGGAAATGGGGTAGTTCCTCTGCCATATTTGATTTCATTTGTGAAAGCTAAGAAGTTGTTGGGAAAAGGGTTTCGGGGTTACTTGTGTTGTGTATTGACTGTATCTTCTGATAGTGCGAATGTGGAAACCATTTTTGTAGTTTGTGAATTTCCCAATGTGTTTCCGAATGAATTGCCCGGAGATTTAATTGATAGAGAAATCGAATTCACCATTGATGTAATACCTGAAACACAACTAATTTTTAAAACTCCATACCGCATGGCAACCTCTGAATTAAAAGAATTGAAAACTCAATTACAAGATGTGTTAGACAAGAAATTCATCTGCCCGAACATTTCACCTTGGTGTTCTCCAGTTTTATTTGTTAAGAAGAAAGATGGGTCTTTACAACTGTATTTTTGTCTAATAAATTATAAATTGGGGCAGCTTGGAAAGGAACCATGTGCGCCAAGAGGTAACTTGGAAAAGAACAAAAAATGTGCTAAGAGGGCGACTTAGGTAGTGTGCCAAGGAGTGGCTTAGGGAGTGCCCCAAGGGGACGACTTAGGTAGTTCGCCAAGGGGACAGCTTAAAGAGGTTTGTATGTGCCAATGGGGCAAATTGGGTGGTTTGCATGGTATATAACCATGCTCACCATGATATAGATATAATACCCCCTCAAACTCAAATAGGGTTGAAAATAGAAACCTATTTCAGGTTGAAGCAGAGGGAAAGATAGAGTGGAGAAAAAAAAGAGATTTTTTTTTGAAGAAAGAAATAAATTTTTTTTTTGGATGGGTTGGTGGAAGCAAGCCCATGTGATGGTAGGAATAAAATAAATAAAAAATGTGTAACAAAACTTAGTTTTGCCATTGAAGCTAATGAAGAAAAAATAATAAAATATGTAGTATGATATTGAGATGGCGATGGGTTTGTGGGAACATGGTGAGATGGTGGCGATGGCTGGAGTTGGGAGATGCAGCGAAACTTTGGTTAGTGATAGAGGAATATAGAGAAACCAACGGAAAAATGAGGAAATCACCACAAAACAATACTGAAAGGAAACTATGGCAGTGGATTGAGTTGAGGTCCGGCAGGCAGCCAAGGCAAGGCTGCCGCCCTCCAGTGAAAGGAAATTACTAGGTACTTAACTTAGCTCTGATATCATGTTACAATATGTGGGAGAGAGAGAGAGAATATTATATATGTTATGTATATATTCAATAGTATGTGTATACAACACTCCTTTATATAGGAGAAGAAAAATCTAAGTATGGTAATCATCAGTGTGGTAATAATATGGTATGTATGGTAGATAGAATACATAGTTACTATATTTAACAATTGGTGCAGAAGTCACCCCCAATATTGGTTACTACCTTCTTTCACTTTTGACAACCTGTGACGGTCGGGTCTCTTTCTTTCCTTCTTTTTCTTTATTCTTGGCTTCATTCTCTTTTGTTCTCGTTGGAATTGAAACAATTGGAAATAATTCTAAAAATAATAGTCCTTATTCTAGTTGTGTTCGTTGTTGACTATCACTCGTTCCAAGAGGTGCGGGGTCTGGTCCGGAGTGCCCGGGAGAGGACCGGGATTTTTCTGGGCTGCTAGGCCAGGGCCGCACGTGTGGGGGACCAGGGCCGCACGTGCGGGAGGCCAAGTTGCACGTGTGGGAAGAGGGAAGTTTGGGTTGGTTTCACACTGCTTAAATTGCAGGTGCGGGCTAAGTTGCAGGAGGACCCCCGTACTTGCAGGCGTGAGGGCCGCACGTGCGGGAAAGGGGCTCTGCACATGCGGGGATGGGTGCCGCATGGGCGGCACTTTGGGCAGACCGAAAACTTTGTTTTTCTTCTCTTTTAGCCCGAAAGTGTATCTCCTTCTTGACATGTCTCTCTCACTCTAAACCATATTTTCCTCCTCCTTCTCTCTAGCAAACCTTTCTAGCACCCTAAAATACTTTGATTCTTGTAACCTTTGGGTCTAGATCATCAATATCTCACACCAACTTTGAAGATCCAAGCTAGGGCTCTTTTGGGTGTTGTGGAAAAATTAAAGAAGTTTCCAATCAAAGTTAGGGTTTCACTTTCTTTCTTCATCAAAACATTGAGGTAGGGAAATTTCCTTGAGTTATATATACATTTATGTTAGTTTTGGTTGATTTAAAAGCTCCATTAATGATATTGAAAGTTTAGCCTTGTCTCATAAATGCTGGAGTTTCAAAATGGGTTTTGATCTGTCTCTTCCTAAACTATCTTCTAGAGGATTTTACTCACATGATAAGAGTATGTCATCTTGGGAGAAAACCCTCTCAAAAGAGAGGAGAAGGTTTGCCTTGGTTTTTGACATAAAACCCTAGAAAAATTTTGGGGATTTTTGATAAATATGAATATGTTTATGAGTATCTTGTGTTTTGTATTAAGAGAGTGAATTTTCATCATATGTTTAGCAAAAATGGCAAAATTATTTGATACATGAGGAATGAGGTGTTATTTCAACATTATTGTTAAACCTTTGAATGTGTATTGTTGTGAAATAACAAATAATTGTGCATAATGGGAAAGTGTTGATACTATGAGTTGATGGCATATAAGCTATCTTGTGAAAGGGCATTGAAGAGAAGAAATGAGAAATGTTGTGTGGCATGGAGAAATCATGATGTTGCATATTCATTTAATTTAACTTAATTTTATGTATTGTAAACTTGGATTGAAGATATTTATTCCATAAATGAAAAAGGCTTGTAATGAGAACAACGGTAATGTGTATGGGGTAAATACGTGGTAAGTCTAGATAGAGGGTGTAGTTGAATTTGATAAGTTGGCCCGAGTGTCCTTGGTGAAAGACCAGAAAACTGTGCGGATAGGTATCGAGCCTTCCGGTTAATAACAAGTTGGGTCTTGGATGACGAATTTTTTTTATCTCCAAAGAGCTAATTTTGTCACTATAGATATTTGTGAGGAAATATTTTCGTCACTGGGTTCGTCATTGAATGTTTGTCACTAAAAAGCATCGTGACGAAAAATAATTTCGTCACCAATGAAATTAATTTAGTGACAAAAATTTTTGTCACCAATAAAACAACATTTTGTTGCCAAAAATCCTCATTTTCGTCACCAAATAGTTATTCAATACCATATTTATAACTTTAGTTGACGAATAAATTTGTCACACATGTTGATCATTGATGAGAAAATAATTTCGTCACAATAAGATGTAAAGTTGACGAAATTTTTCGTCTCCAAAAGTCAGACATGGGTGACGAAATATATTTCGTAACAAAAATATGTACACGTGACAAAATTTTTAATCACCAAACAACAAAATCAATGAAAACTTTCATAAATAAGCTGCGATAAATTTTGTCATAAAAAATATTTATTAGTGACGAATAATCACTTTGTCATAATAACAAGTATAGATGACGAAAAAAATTTTCACTAAACTTGTTCCATATTTTATATTTCATTTTAAATTATTATTTCACAAATATGCCTGCTCATATCCCAATCGTCTTCTAAATGTACTAAGAAATTCACCAGCTAATATACACTACACACAAAAAATTCGCTAAACAATTTATATTATAAATCAAAATATATCCATGAAAACGATTATAGAAAATCCCAAAATGAACCAACGTAGTGTCCACACAAAAATAAATAAATAAATAAATAAATCAACACTTGATCTTAATTTACAACTAGAACTATGTATCAATTCAAAAAATAAAATAAAATTCAACACTTGATCTTAATTTGCAAGTATGCTTCCAAACGTCATCGAAAACCAATCTGCAAAGAAAATAAACAAAGAAAATATTATCAAGGATGTATAGGAAGGATATATAGTTAGGAGTAGATCTTACTAGACATCCAGAAGTAGAAGGTTTATTACAATTGAAAGCTTGCAAGTCTCTAAATTATGCAAGACAAATATGTGATGTCTTTTGGTAACTTGCTGGTATTTAGGGGATCTTGTTTGTATTTAGTTTTTAGGATGAGGTCATGCTATTTGTATTTCTCTTTGTAAAGGAAATCTGATTTACATGAGAATTTAGCTTCAAAACTAATAGTGTATATATGTTAGAATTTGCAATGTAATTTGTATCCTATAGAAGAAGAAACAAATTTGTAATGATGTTTGGAATTGTATAGAGTATGTAAAATATTACAGGAGATATAGAAATAACATGAGTATATATATTATTTAATAAAATAACTTTTTACGGTATGCAAATGTGTGCTATGAAAAAACGGAGAAGGGGGGAAAAAATGCTACCAACTGAAAATTGCAAGTAATGATCAATGTCTTTATTTTTATGATGCCTCCTCCTAGGATACCCTACCCAAGTGTGAAACCAATAATTAGCCAGCCAAACTCCCACCATCTGGAAGTATTGTCATCAACTTAAATAGCCAAAATTTCTAGGACCCCATTGGAAGGTTTGTCCCTTGTAGGTATGCTAAGTGATTTCTATTAACATGATCCATCTTCAACATACACAAAAAAACAATGTTCAATGTGGCAATACTGCAATTTTGATGCTAAAAATCTTAGATCAGATAATGTTATAGGCTCACACATTAGCTTGTTACTGTTGATTCCAATTGGATCTACAGCATTTGATATGACTACAACTATAAGTGAATATGAGAGGTTGACTTTCTTAAACTGCTATGCTTTAACCAGTATATACTAACAAATATGAGAAAAATGAAAAGATAAAATAAGATAGGCTTACCAAAAAGCTGATCTATGAGTTCATGGGATGCCTCCTCTAAATTATTTATTGAAACCTTATTTTTTAAGAAACTCCATGATGCTTGATGTCATCTTCAAATGCTCCTCACTCGTCTCATTCATCTTCGCTATCACATTGCTTTGTGCTTGAATTTCCTCTTTTTGTGCTTGAATTTCATGTTTCTGTGCTATAAGAGACGACTGCGCCAATCGTTTTGGTGGTATTGGTAAGCCATGAAAAACATAATACAAAAGCATAAACAACAAATACATAACAATGGATATGTAAAGATATGTACATGGATATATAAAGATAGAATTAACAAAGCATCATTAATGAATATATAGTTACGAGACATAATAACAAAAATTAGATATCATACATATAGTATCTCATCGTCAACACTTTTAAAGGACTCATCATCAGTATCATGCCTATGATCTGATGGTATGTACTCATCGTAATCTACCTCAACCCTAATATCCTTTCCCTTCTTATTGACATGATTGGGCTGCATGGAACCCATCAAAGAAGCTGCTATACGCTTCACTTGTACAGTATTGATTTTCTTATTATTCTTCTTGATTGTCTTATTTCTTTCCTTTTCGTACTTTGTTAGCTTATGTTTCTCTAGAAAACCTAGTTAAATATAAAGTAGAGTATTTACTTGAAGAGACAAAGCAAAATATAACATAAGCATGTAATGCATAAAAAACATATGTCCATATAGAAAACACAAAACAAAAACTACATATCATAATCTATATTAGGATCCATATCATCATCAAGTATGTCAAGTTCTTCATCTTCTTCGTCATCTTTACCCTCTCGCATTGTTTCATTTGAAAAATATTTCAAGGTGTTAGCAATATGTGTTGTTCATGACTCTTGTCTATGATTCTAGTATATTATTTGCTCAAAAAACCCCCAATCACTAATTTATTTTCTTGAATAAGTAATATATTCCATTCAAATGTCTACACAAATCAGTACAACCAGAGTAGTCCCGACTCGATCCTTTTGATGAGATAACCAAAGGCTTTTCTGAACCATGGACACGGCAAAACAAATTATTTAACCAATAATTCATAATGGTACATCGAAAGATACACAAGAAAGAAACTACACAGACATTAATACCACCCACAAGCAAAACAGGAAGAACAAAATATGTCGCAAGGAAGAAGCACTACATAATAGTAGCATACCTTGTCCTGACACATTTCTGCCTCTATGAGAGAAACAAGCTGCAATAATAGAAAAGAGAGGAAAAATTAACGTCTGAAGAAATGATTATGAGATTAAGCAATTAGTATGAATCTAGTAGTAAATTTAAGTATTTATGTAGAAATGGTCAAAAACTTTCATAAAGAAACTTTGACAAATGAAATCTAGCATGCACCCAACTTTGACTCTACTGCATCAAATATATATTAAAAAAACTTAATTTCCTAGAAATAGACTTTTCTTGATTATTGCTAAATAGGAACCACTTACATCGTGATATAATAGCTCTGCTCCACTCAACTTTTAGAAACCCAATCCATCTTCCTTGACCATATTAAGTTTACAAGCTGCAAGATGGTGAAAAAATGGAGAGAAACTAGTTAGCATCCATCATTAAACATACGATTAAAGTTGGAATGTTTCATAATTCTAATGTCTCCGAGACCCAATATGCTAGCAATGATTTAACTGCAATCATAAAGCTATAAACTTTCAAAGTTTTGATTTTATTTTTAATTGAAAAGTTGTGACATGAAGGTTTGAACTCATTCAACTAAGCGAATGACACAACCACAATATGGAAACTACTCAAGGAACTACTTCTCTACCAGAATTCTGTAAATTATGAGACTAAGCATTTTGTATAATTCCAAAATTTATGGCAAGTAAAACTAGGTGACAGGAATCTCTTTAAATGGGACAGTAAAAAAATGATAGATAATATCAAAATCACATGAACATCATAGATAATAAGACAAAAAAAAATATAAAAACCACAGATCGTGTTCTGACAGTATTAAGTGGAATCAGCATCAAGTAAAGTTCCATCCCAACTCAGATAGTATGAATTTTAATGGGAACATGATAGTCCAAAGAATATAGATATGTATTGAGAGAGCATATAACAATTTAACAAAATTTCTTTACAAACAGAATTTTGTACTTGACCAGATGCTGCCAGTGCATCTATAAGGAGAGATACAGCCAACCATACTTGTAAGCATATTTGATGAGCAGCCATAGCTACTGTTCCTTGACGAGCAGCCATTGTTGTCCCTAGTGTCATAGTCACAAGAACAACAAAATAGTGTCCCAGTGTTTTACTGGAGGATGAACTGCTATAACTAATCAGCCTTAAGCAAGATTTATGGTCCTAATCCAATGTTATATTGATATCAAAATTCCTCACTCACAGAACAGAACTACAATAAAATGACACAACATAAATCGCATTTCATATGCATGCCAATAGATTTTAGTCACACTAGCATTATCTTAAAAATAAAATAAAACACTCACCAGATTTTATATAACCTCTAAATTGCAGATCTCTCAACTTTGGAGGCAATAACACAACCCTCTTATTAAGATGACAAATCATTAAAAGGTAACAATATAGCTGAAACAAAGAAAATCTAGCACCATCATCCTTCAGCAAAGTAGAAGAAAATTTTAAAATAGAATAAATATAAAAAAAATACATATTGAGAGATAACAGTGGAAATGGCTGCTCCAGTCGCACCGAACTGAAAATAATACATAAGTAGCCAATATATCGAATCCTCAAACAATAGTTACAACTCAAATATATCGAATCCTCAAACAACAAAAATAAAAGCCAAAAGGAGAGGAAGTCAAAAACTAGTGAGAGAGAGAGAGTGTGAGAGATCTATTAAATGCAATAAAGAAAAGCAACTATAGAAATATGTTTGGTTTTCTTTTCATATTGAAAGCATAACATTTTTGGGTGCCCAATAGTTTCAATCAACCATCTGCTCCACAGGACTAACTTCGCACTGAAAGCCAAGAGGATAAGAAGAGTTGATTTAGTTATTGGTCATTGTTCATGAATTAACTTCAAATTTCCTGTTTACTTTTTATTCTTATCAAATGATTTGTGTTGAAGTTGATGAATTTTCTTTGGTAACAAAACATAGCTGACTGTAGTTTTTCATTTCAACTGAAGTAAACATTTGGGGAAATGCTTAAGCAAAATTTGAAAGCCATAGAATTTTTATTATTATTATTATTGACAAGAAGCTATGCTAATAATTATCATGGTGAACTTTCTTTTCAAATATTTGGTCAGAAACCATCTCCACCATATTCAGTGCTACTGATGTGGCATGACCAGATGGAATTCATCGATTCCTGGAGAGAATTTTAGCTAGTGGAAAACTAAAGTCCACTCTTTTTCCCCTGTTTCAGTATCTTATACTATCTTATGCTGAAAATGGTTTTTCCTCATTAGAAACAAAGCAAGGATTGTGAAAAAACAAAACAAAACAAAACAAAAGTTGATACAGAGAAAAAAAAGGTAGGGATTTGCAATCACATATCACTACAGAATCTAAATTTTAGAGATGGTGTTAGATAGGTTGAGTTGAGAAGTTCACACCACAAACAAATTTTCATCCCTTGCTGCACTTCACTGCAACCTAAATTGAAGTTGGTGTGAATGGCTTCATGAATCCATTACAAACCCCATTTTCACTGAAACTTGACTCAATTTGAAGCTGGAAATTTGTTGAGAATCATGAAATGCTATTGCTTTGCCATTCAGCCATTAAGAAAATCTTTTGAAGTTCATATTTTCACTACTTGTGACATGAATAAAAAAAATTCCAAATCAATTGTGCCCAATTCAAATGGTTGGTTAATAATGGTGAATTTTCATTAGCAACTTCCAACATCAAAATTCAGATCTCATTACTTTTCTATTTCCTTAAAATTGTCTCAACAACCAAACATAGGGCGAAAAGGGCATTAACTAGATTGTTCAGAATTTTCACGATTGAACGTTGGTTAATAATAATAAGAATAATAATAGTGAATTTTCATTATCGACTTTCAATACCAAAAGTCAATTATCATTTTCTTTTTCTATATCCTCAAAATTTTCTCAACAAACAAACAGATGGAAAAAGGGCCAAATTTGACTATCAAAATTCAAACAGACACATAATTACGAATTAGTACCTGCCATTGTTACACATAATTTGACTATCAAAATTTGACTATCAAAATTCAAACAGACACATAATTACGAATTAGTACCTGCCATTGTTACACATAATTTGACTATCAAAATTTGACTATCAAAATTCAAACAGACACATAATTACGAATTAGTACCTGCCATTGTTACACATAATTTGACTATCAAAATTTGACTATCAAAATTCAAACAGACACATAATTACGAATTAGTACCTGCCATTGTTACACATAATTTGACTATCAAAATTTGACTATCAAAATTCAAACAGACACATAATTACGAATTAGTACCTGCCATTGTTACACATAATTTGACTATCAAAATTTGACTATCAAAATTCAAACAGACACATAATTACGAATTAGTACCTGCCATTGTTACACATAATTTGACTATCAAAATTTGACTATCAAAATTCAAACAGACACATAATTACGAATTAGTACCTGCCATTGTTACACATAATTTGACTATCAAAATTTGACTATCAAAATTCAAACAGACACATAATTACGAATTAGTACCTGCCATTGTTACACATAATTTGACTATCAAAATTTGACTATCAAAATTCAAACAGACACATAATTACGAATTAGTACCTGCCATTGTTACACATAATTTGACTATCAAAATTTGACTATCAAAATTCAAACAGACACATAATTACGAATTAGTACCTGCCATTGTTACACATAATTTGACTATCAAAATTTGACTATCAAAATTCAAACAGACACATAATTACGAATTAGTACCTGCCATTGTTACACATAATTTGACTATCAAAATTTGACTATCAAAATTCAAACAGACACATAATTACGAATTAGTACCTGCCATTGTTACACATAATTTGACTATCAAAATTTGACTATCAAAATTCAAACAGACACATAATTACGAATTAGTACCTGCCATTGTTACACATAATTTGACTATCAAAATTTGACTATCAAAATTCAAACAGACACATAATTACGAATTAGTACCTGCCATTGTTACACATAATTTGACTATCAAAATTTGACTATCAAAATTCAAACAGACACATAATTACGAATTAGTACCTGCCATTGTTACACATAATTTGACTATCAAAATTTGACTATCAAAATTCAAACAGACACATAATTACGAATTAGTACCTGCCATTGTTACACATAATTTGACTATCAAAATTTGACTATCAAAATTCAAACAGACACATAATTACGAATTAGTACCTGCCATTGTTACACATAATTTGACTATCAAAATTTGACTATCAAAATTCAAACAGACACATAATTACGAATTAGTACCTGCCATTGTTACACATAATTTGACTATCAAAATTTGACTATCAAAATTCAAACAGACACATAATTACGAATTAGTACCTGCCATTGTTACACATAATTTGACTATCAAAATTTGACTATCAAAATTCAAACAGACACATAATTACGAATTAGTACCTGCCATTGTTACACATAATTTGACTATCAAAATTTGACTATCAAAATTCAAACAGACACATAATTACGAATTAGTACCTGCCATTGTTACACATAATTTGACTATCAAAATTTGACTATCAAAATTCAAACAGACACATAATTACGAATTAGTACCTGCCATTGTTACACATAATTTGACTATCAAAATTTGACTATCAAAATTCAAACAGACACATAATTACGAATTAGTACCTGCCATTGTTACACATAATTTGACTATCAAAATTTGACTATCAAAATTCAAACAGACACATAATTACGAATTAGTACCTGCCATTGTTACACATAATTTGACTATCAAAATTTGACTATCAAAATTCAAACAGACACATAATTACGAATTAGTACCTGCCATTGTTACACATAATTTGACTATCAAAATTTGACTATCAAAATTCAAACAGACACATAATTACGAATTAGTACCTGCCATTGTTACACATAATTTGACTATCAAAATTTGACTATCAAAATTCAAACAGACACATAATTACGAATTAGTACCTGCCATTGTTACACATAATTTGACTATCAAAATTTGACTATCAAAATTCAAACAGACACATAATTACGAATTAGTACCTGCCATTGTTACACATAATTTGACTATCAAAATTTGACTATCAAAATTCAAACAGACACATAATTACGAATTAGTACCTGCCATTGTTACACATAATTTGACTATCAAAATTTGACTATCAAAATTCAAACAGACACATAATTACGAATTAGTACCTGCCATTGTTACACATAATTTGACTATCAAAATTTGACTATCAAAATTCAAACAGACACATAATTACGAATTAGTACCTGCCATTGTTACACATAATTTGACTATCAAAATTTGACTATCAAAATTCAAACAGACACATAATTACGAATTAGTACCTGCCATTGTTACACATAATTTGACTATCAAAATTTGACTATCAAAATTCAAACAGACACATAATTACGAATTAGTACCTGCCATTGTTACACATAATTTGACTATCAAAATTTGACTATCAAAATTCAAACAGACACATAATTACGAATTAGTACCTGCCATTGTTACACATAATTTGACTATCAAAAAGCTAGGGAGAATGTTGTAGAAACAAGGGAGAGCTTCCTCACGAGGGAGTTTTTGTGGGCCAAACCAGATGAGTTCCATGGTGGCCCTGATCCGAAGAAGGCAAACGAATGGCTAGAACAAACGGTAAAGACTTTTGAGATGCTCCATATAGAGGATAGTGAGTTGAGGGTGGCTCTTGTGAGTTACTACCTCAAAGGGGATACGGGGCAATGGTGGAAGTATGCCAAGGGTCAAATAGCACCAACATGGGAGGCATTTGTGGTGGCCTTCCAAGACAAGTACCTACCTCCCACTGCTAGGGAGAGGTTGAGGCAAGAATTCAAGGACCTTAAGCAATTAAATATGTCCGTGGCCTAATTTGAAGCGGCCTTCTCTAGTTTGTCTCGGTTTGCACCGGAGTTAGTAGCAACAGAAGAGCGCCGTTACATTGAGTTTGAGCAGAGGTTGAGAATGAAGATTTTGTTCAAGGTTGCCGGGAACATGATTCGAGATTATGATCGCCTTGTGGAGGCAGCCGCACATGTGGAGATTATTGTAGAGGCCGAGGAGGAGAGACTTCGAAATTCGAGGTCTACGGGCCAAGGGTCACGGGGGGACTTTAGGCCCATCAAGAAGAGTAAGAGCACCTTTTCATCCCAGTCTCAGTCACAACAGTCTAGATCTACTTTCCCTTTGCCTAGTGCGAGCCCGAGAAAGAGTGCACCGAGTGGGTTTTCTTGCTTCAAGTGTGGCCAACCGGGTCACAAGGCCTTTGCGTGTCCACAGAAGGGAGAAGGATAGCAGATGTTGCCACCACCACCACCTAACCGATCTCAGAGTCAGCCTGAGAGCAGGGGTCAGAGGCTTACTTACTATCAGTGCGGTCAGTCAGGGCACATGAAGAGAGCTTGCCCTCAGTTGAGAGGCACGTTTGGCGCTTCAGGGTCTAGACAAACACAGAGCCACCAACAGGCTCACTCAGCTCAAGTTTCACGAGTTCATTAGAGAGCCGCTTCGGCTCAGTCTGTATAGCCGACCTATGCTCCGAGGATCAAGTAGGTTAATCAGAGGCCACAGTGGCGCGTGTATGCAGTTATAGCGCTAGAGCAGTTGCCAGGATCCTTGGTAGTGAGAGGTATTTTTATTGTGTGTAATTCTTTGGCCAGTGTGTTGATAGACACAGGTGCGTCTCATTCATTTATATCTACTGCATTCGCATCTGCATTGGGACTAGAGGTGACTCAGTTAACGTCTCCACTCAGAGTAGAGTCTTCAGTTGGGGGTACAGATGACCTAGATTGGGGTTGTCGCAATTACGAGATAGAGGTTGCTGGGCGTAGACTCCCATTTGCTTTTGTGTTGTTAGACATGCCGAGTTTTGACGTCATCCTAGGCATGGATTGGTTTTCTTCGTATTGTTTTCGGCGGAGGGTCACAGTGTGCACATCGAGTGGTGATTGTTTTTACTTTCTGGGAGACTGGGTTGATAGGGTCTTGTTGCCGATAATTGATCCTTGTAGTAGGAATGAGCTTAGTGGTCTTCTTGCTACTCTTCTGGATAATGAGAGTGGCGGAAATCGAGTTAAGTTGTCAAGGGTAGTTTGTGAATACCCGGACGTATTTCCCGAGGACCTTACTAGTTTGCCACCCCACCAGGAGATTGAGTTCACCATCGACTTAGTGCCTGGAACAGCACCAATTTCTATGGCGCTGTATAGATTTGCACCCGCGGAGTTGCATGAGTTGAAGATTCAACTCCAAGAGCTTCTAGACAAGGGCTTCATTCGCCCTAGTACGTCACCTTGGGGAGCGCCGGCTCTCTTTGCAAAGAAGAAGTATGGGTCGTTGCGGTTGTGTATCGATTACCGCAAGTTGAACCGAGTTACCGTTAAGAACAAATACCCTTTACCTAGAATAGATGATTTGTTTGATCAACTTAGAGGGTCTTGTTGCTTCTCCAAGATAGATTTGAGGTCGGGGTATCATCAGTTGAGGGTTCAGGAAGAGGACATCCAGAAAATGGCCTTTCGTACGCGTTATGGCCACCATGAGTTCCTTGTAATGCCATTTGGGTTGACTAATGCACCGACTTCTTTCATGGATTTGATGAATTGAATTTTTAGGGAGTACTTGGATCATTTTGTGGTTGTCTTTGTAGATGACATTCTAATATATTCGAATTCCGAGGAGGAACACAAGGCTCACTTGAGAGTAGTGCATGATTTGCTTAGAAAACATAAATTGTACGCCAAGTTTGAGAAGTACGAGTTTTGGCTCACTGAGGTGAAATTTTTGGGCCATGTAGTATCAAGCGAAGGGGTAACTGTGGATTCTTCGAAGATAGATCCTGTACAAGATTGGGAGCAACCTAAAAATATCTTTGAGATCCGGAGTTTCATGGGATTGGCAGGGTACTATCGGCGTTTTGTGAGGGACTTCTCTAGATTAGCCGCACATTTGACTATGTTGACTAGAAAGGGGGTTAAGTTTGTATGGAGCGAGACTTCTGAAAAGTCTTTCCAAGAACTCCAAACTAGGTTGACCACGGCACCGGTGTTGATCATTCCAGAGAGAGGCTTGGGTTATACCGTTTATTGTGATGCATCTTGGGATGGGCTTGGTTGTGTTCTGATGCAAGAGGGGAAGGTCGTAGCCTATGGTTCACGGCAATTGAAAACCCATGAGAAGAACTGTCACGACTCGAACCCGCCCCCATGTGTTAAGGACATAACCGGCCAGTAATCTTGAGATTACCTACGGCCTCAAACCAAAATAGACATAAGTCAACAGAGTAGAGGGGCCAAACGGAAGCAATAATCAAAAACTTTGTCCATAGAGCCATGTTTATATGCACTTCAAAACAAACCAAACTCATATACGTTAATAACCCACGTCAAAAGTACAGTACCATAAAATTCTTTACAGACAGGATCATCTAATTAAGTCAACCCATGACAGACTATTTACAAGTATACATAAAGTCCTTGCCGACAAGACAAAATATAATTACTTAACAAAAAGGCAAGGATAGGTCTCAAGAGTGAGACGCAAGGCTGACTTCCTCAAAACTCGTATTTTTCCCAGCAGACTTCACTGGGGCTGGGTTTGGACTTCCCTTGGCTCACCTACAAACACATGAATGAGCGTGAGCGATAGCCCAGTGAATAATATCAAATACAGAAGTCATATAAACAATATGTAGAACAACATACTCCAAACGGCCTTGGGCCCAATTCATATTCCTACTTAACATATGTACATTTATACAAAGTTTAGATCAAGTGACTGTAGTTCTAAACATGTTGGCCTTTGGCCCATTCTGATTTCCATTTACGTCAAAACGGCCTTCGGCCTATTCATTTATGTCAAAACGGCCTTCGGTCCATTCATTTATATCAAAACGGCCTTCGGCCCATTCATTTATATCAAAACGGCCTTCGGCCCATTCCTTTGTGTCAAAACGGCCTTCGGCCCATTCCTTTGTGTCAAAACGGCCTTCGGCCCATTCATTTATATCAAAACGGCCTTCGGCCCATTCATTTATATCAAAATGGCCTTCGGCCCATTCATTTGTGTCAAAACGGCCTTCAGCCCATTCATTTATATCAAAACGGCCTTTAGTTCATTCATTCTTGTCAAAACGGCCTTCGGCCCATTCATTTATTTGTATCAAACTTTTGTCCACGATCCCAATTAGCAAATTCATAAGGCTTATAAAGGAATAACAATTGGACATTTACAAGCTTTCAAATATTGATATTACTCACAGTGATCGGCTTGTGGATTTGCCCTGGAGCTTGACCCTACACATTTCATGAACACAAAAGGGTCACTAACAGTTCAATCCGTTCTTTGCTTCACATGTTCCTCATTAGGCTTTATTCATATCTCATTAATTCATTTACAATGCTTAACATATGCCTAAGAGTGCTTACAAGTGAAAGAGAACGGAAAACAGAACTCAAAATGCAAAAACAGAATCTCAGAAAACAAGGTCCCCGCTCGAGCATGGACTTCCCCGCTCGAGCGGACCCCTGGGGCTTGCAAAAGTACTGGATATAGGAAATTTACGCTCGAGCGTTAAATCTGGAGCTCGAGCGAAAGGCCTCTTTACATGGCTCCCTGCTCGAGCGCGAACTTGCCCGCTCGAGCGGAATCCATGCCTGCAAAAAGTTATGGATGTCTCATTTTTACGCTCGAGCGTTACCTAGGACGCTCGAGCGGAAGTCCATCCTACATAGCTCCCCGCTCGAGCGTGGACTTCTCCACTCGAGCAGACATCAAGGGCTGCAGAAAATATACTGGGAGCACGTATTTCCCGCTCGAGCGAACATCAAAATCTGGAAATTCCAGATTGAGTTCTTGAGCTCCAATTCGAAATCTCAGCCTCAATACTTGCATGCAATGGCTCAAATCTCAAATATAATCATACTAACATGGTACCAATGCAAGATTATAACATTATGGAGCTCAATTTCTTGATTTATCTACATGCATGTCTCACAACATGTCAAACTCAACATCAACATAACAAACTCATGCATTCAAGCTCATGTCTTCTCAAATTATATATGCATGTGATGAATTAGCCACATCTTCAACTTAGATGGCACAAATGATGATTATAACATGAGCTTCAATTAAAATTATACATGGATTATACAAAACATGCAAATTCAAGGTACTTTCTTACATGCATGCACATAATGGCCTTCAATTCAACCAAACCACTTCAATTTCCTCATAATCAAACTAAATCATGTTCTTGACCATTATTTCAACTTGAATTCACAAAATTACAACTTAATATCCATGAATTCACTTACCTAGAGGCTTGATTCTCCCAATCTATGGTCAAAACTTGAATAATCTTCAAGGCTCTCAAGCTTTGAGCTAAGTTTGCTCAATTCTCTTCTCTCCTTCTCTCTACAGCCAGCTCTCTCTTCTTCTCAATAGTCTAACTCAGATTTTGAGTTCATAAGGGCTAGAGGGGAGTGTAATGCTATCATACAACAAGGCCCACTAACATAATATTTCAATATAAAATATTTGGGCACTAATTCATCAATTAAATCGACTTAATCTGACCCGAATCAATTTTTCAATTAAATTTTATCGTAGGCTCTAAAAATTACGCTAATCACAAAGGCGTAATCAATTTCGGGTTTTATAGCCGATAAGGCCCTCAATTTAATTTCCAAAGCGGATTATTCAAACAGATATTCCTACGGTGAACAGATAGAATTGCAAAATCACATATATTCACATAATGGCACATAAAATCATGCTAAACACATAATCATATTCAAATTAAGGACCAATTTAGCATATTACGGAACAGGGGTATCACAAGAACTACCCTACCCACGACTTAGAGTTAGCCGCAGCGGTGTTTGCCTTGAAAATTTGGCGGCATTACTTGTATGGTGAGAAGTTTGAAGTTTTCTCCAACAATAAGAGCTTGAAGTATTTGTTTTCCCAGAAAGACTTGAACTTACGTCAATGGAGGTGGATGGAGTTTTTAGAAGACTATGATTTTGAGTTACACTATCACCCGGGGAACGCCAATGTAGTGGCCGACGCCTTGAGCCGAAAAACAGTGAGTAGTTTAGCAAGTGTAGCCATTCGGGAGTGGGTTATGTTGGGTGAAGTCAGCAAGTTTGAACTGCAATTGGGTGAGTCCGGAGAGGGGTAACATTGTTAACTTTGAGTGCTCAACCTGTCTTAATTAGTAAAGTTGTAGAGGCACAACAAGGAGACCGTGAAGTAAAGTTGATTCGTGAGAGAATCTTCAATGGGAAGGAAGAGAAGGGTTTGAATATTCACTCGGATCAGAGTGTACGTTACCTAGATCGTCTATTTGTGTCTGAATCTTGTAGGGAGGAAGTGCTTCGAGAGTTTCACCGCTCACGCCTTGCGGTACACCCGGGAGGCACCAAAATGTATCAAGACCTTAGCCGTCAGTTTTGGTGGAGGGTATGAAGCGGGATGTCGCATCCTTCTTGTCGAAGTGCCTTACTTGTCAGCAAGTGAAGGCCGAACATCAAAGACCAGCGGGTTTGTTACAACCCTTACCGATAGCCGAGTGGAAGTGGGAACACGTGACCATGGACTTTGTAGTTGGGCTTCCTAGAACGCAGTGGGGCAATGATGCCATTTGGATAATTGTTGATAGGTTGACTAAGTCCGCACACTTCACTTCAATGCATACTAGCGACTCAATTGAGCACTTGGTAGAGTTGTATGTTAGAGAAATAGTTCAACTTCATGGGGTTCCGGTAACCATTGTGTCGGATAGGGATCCTCGCTTTACCGCCTGGTTGTGGCAAAGCCTTTAAGACGCATTGGGAACCAAGTTGACTTTTAGCACTGCTTATCACCCTCAAACCGATGGGCAGTCGGAGTTCACCATTCAAATTTTGGAGGACATGCTTAAAGCTTGTGTCCTAGATTTCAAGGGATCTTGGGCGAGGCATCTACCATTGATTGAATTCGCCTACAACAATAGTTATCAAGCTAGCATTGAGATGGCACCGTTTGAGGCCTTGTATGGCCGACTTTGTAGGTCACCAGTTTGTTGGGCCAAGGTGGGAGATGCACCGTTGTTGGGTCCAGAGATTGTTAGGAAGACAATGGAGAAAGTTGCTCTCATTCGCAAGAGATTAGCTACGACTCAAAGCCGACAGAAAAGCTATGCCGATAGGGGAAGATGACCCTTATCCTTCGAAGTGGGTGATCATGTGTTTCTTAAGATCTCACCTAGGCAGGGTCTAATGAGGTTTGGCAAGAGTGGGAAGTTGTCTCCGAGGTTTATTGGGCCGTTCGAGATATTGGAGAGGGTTGGGGAAGTAGTATACCGGCTAGTTTTACCGCAACAACTTTCGGGAGTCCACAACGTGTTTGATGTGTCAATGCTTAGGAAGTATGAGCCTAATCCATCTCATGTGTTAGATTGGGTTGATTTGGGAGTAGATGAGGATGCTTCTTACGACGAGCGACTGGTTCAAATCTTAGATACCCGAGAGCAAGTACTACGAGGTAAAACGATACCGTTAGTGAAGGTGTTGCGAAGACACCATGGGATCGAGGAGGCAACTTAGGAAAGGGAAGCGGAGGTCTGCTCCAAGTATCTGGGTTTATTTGATCAGGTTTAGTTGTTTTATTCTAAATTTGTAATGTTTCCTTGCATTAAAGGGAAATTAGTGTCGAATTGTTGATTGTTGATCACATGTTGTTATATGTGTTGTTGAATCTGAGCTTGAGATTGTGAAAGAAGGATGTTTTGTTGTAGATGTCTTATCTTATATATCTAATTAGTGCGAAGGTCATTTTGATGAAATGATAATGGAAAGAAGGCTAAATGTTGGTTGTGTGTCAATGTTGTAACTTGATAATGTTGTTAAAATGATCATTGTTGCTTGAGCACTTTTGTTTGGTGAGTTTATTCAAATTTCGGGGACGAAATTTCTTAAGAAGGGGAGGTTGTGACGGTCGGGTCTCTTTCTCTCCTTCTTTTTCTTTCTTCTTGGCTTCATTCTCTTTTGTTCTCGTTGGAATTGAAACATTCGGAAATGATTCTAAAAATAATAGTCCTTATTCTAGTTGTGTTCGTTGTTGACTATCACTCGTTCCAGGAGGTGCGGGGTCTGGTCCGGAGTGCCCGGGAGAGGAACGGGATTTTTCTAGGCTGCTGGACCAGGTCCGCACGTGCGGGAGGCCAAGCCGCATGTGCGGGAAGAGGGGAGTTTGGGTTGGTTGCACACTGCTTAAATTGCAGGTGCGGGCTTAGATGCGGGAGGACCCCGGCACATGCGGGGATGGGTGCCACATGTACGGCACTCTGGGCAGTCCGAAAACTTTGTTTTTCTTCTCTTTTAGTCCTAAAGTGTACCTCATTCTTGATATGTCTCTCTCACTCTAAACCATATTTTCCTCCCCCTCCTCTCTAGAAAACCTTTCTAACACCCTAAAATACTTTGATTTTTGTAACCTTTGGGTCTAGATCATCAACATCTCACACCAACTTTGAAAATCCAAGCTAGGGCTCTTTTGGGTGTTGTGGAAAAATTAAAGAAGTTTCCAATCACAGTTAGGGTTTCACTTTCTTTCTTCATCAAAACATTGAGGTAGGGAAATTTCCTTGAGTTATATATGCATTTATGTTAGTTTTGGTTGATTTAAAAGCTCCATTAATAATATTGAAAGTTTAGCCTTGTCTCATAAATGCTGGAGTTTCAAAATGGGTTTTGATCTCTCTCTTCCTAAACTATCTTCTAGAGGATTTTACTCACATGATAAGAGTATGTCATCTTGGGAGAAAACCCTCTCAAAAGAGAGGAGAAGGTTTGCCTTGGTTTTTGACATAAAACCCTAGAAAATTTTTGGGGATTTTTGATAAATATGAATATGTTTATGAGTATCTTGTGTTTTGTATTAAGAGAGTGAATTTTCATAATATGTTTAGCAAAATGGAAAAATTATTTGATACATGAGGAATGAGGTGTTATTTCAACATTATTGTTAAACCTTTGAATGTGTATTGTTATGAAATAACAAATATTTGTGCATGATGGGAAAGTGTTGATACTACGAGTTGATGACATATAAGCTATCTTGTGAAAGGGCATTGAAGAGAAGAAATGAGAAATGTTGTGTGGCATGGAGAAATCATGATGTTGCATATTCATTTAATTTAACTTAATTTTATGTATTGTAAACTTGGATTGAAGATATTTATTCCATAAATGAAAAAGGCTTGTAATGAGAATAACGGTAATGTGTATGGGATAAATAAGTGGTAAGTCTGGATAGAGGGTGTAGTTGAACTTGATAAGTTGGCCTGAGTGTCCTTGGTGAAAGACTAGAAAACCGCGCGGATAGGTGTCGAGCCTTCCGGTTAATAGCGGTAAAAATGACAGTTTTGGTAGTACTCGTAGAGTCTACTTGCAGACACCAGCTTAGGGATTACCAGTGTCATATTTACCGCCCCTTATTGCTTTAAAATTTGAAGTTTTGAGAATTGATAAGATTACAAAATGTCAATGAAAGCCTGGTGATTTTCAAGGAAGGCACAACATGAAATTGTTTTGATGAAGCATTGCATCGCATTCGCATTTTTATTTAATGGTGGACATCATGCATAAATGTATATACTTTGTTAGGAATTTCTCTATTGGGCTTTATGCTCACCCCTATGGGATTTTGGTGCAGGTAAAGATGTGGTGATTCTACTAAACTGAGGGTGTAGGTATTTTGTGAAGAGTAAATAGCTCTCCTATTTTGTTGTGATTTTTGTAAAGCCAAGGGCTAACGTGTATGGGTCCGAGAGACCACTTTTGTGTAACCGGGCTAATGCCTTGGAAGATGTAAGCCCTTAAGGGCATTTTAATATTTTGAGATTAGATGCTTCACATGCTATAGATTCATGCATTCTTTTAGGTTGTGAATGTATACCGCATGTGGAACTTTTGTGATAAACCCTTTTAATATATACATATATATAGGTGGAGATGGAAGGATTATTGTCAGTGTATAGTAAATAACTATTAATATGAGTGGTTTATGTTGAATTATTTTCGGGGTGTTACAACTTGGTATCAGAGCTACCAGGTTTGAATACTTAGGGCTCGCGGGAAGTGGTTGCTACACCACAATAGGTTCACTTCGCATGGTTAGGAAATGTTTTGTTTATGTGATTATGTGATAGTGTGCTTACGTGACTATGTGGGTATTGAATTAGACTTTTGGATGTTATTTGCGCCTATTAGATTCCTTGAAGTCTTATTAGAAAGGTACCTGATCAATACTTATTCTACTAAGAATTCATGGTTTCTTGTGGGATGGATCTCATCACTAAAGGATAATTCGTATGTGTTTACGTGACCACGTGCTTTTGTGGAGTGAATTGAATTGTTTGTGTGTTAGGATGTATATAACTGTATTATTTTAATGTGTGAGGCAAGTTGCAAGCACATTTGGAATTATGTGCTAAATTATCTATTTTGTTCCTTAATTAGGATGTCGGGAAGGATTCGAACACGAGGTGGTAGGGATGAAAGGCGAGGTTGAGGTCACCGGGGTGTACATGAGATACCGGTCCACGAGGTCCCGGTACAGGAAGAGGGTTTAGGCCAAGCTAACATGGCCGAACAAGTGGGGCAAGTGGACGCGCTGGGGCAAGCCAGCCAAGCCGCAATGGAGGCCCTAGCCCAGGAAATGGCGGGGGCATTGAGGGAGTCTATGAACACACTTAGTGCGGAAACCCAAGCTAGGGAGAATGTTGTAGAGACAAGGGAGAGCTTCCTCACGAGGGAGTTTTTGTGGGCCAAACCGGATGAGTTCCATGGTGGCCTTGATCCGAAGAAGGCAGACGAATGGCTAGAACAAACGGTAAAGACTTTTGAGATGCTCCATATAGAGGATAGTGAGTTGAGGGTGGCTCTTGCGAGTTACTACCTCAAAGGGGATACGGGGCAATGGTGGAAGTATGCCAAGGGTCAAATAGCACCAACATGGGAGGCATTTGTGGTGGCCTTCCAAGACAAGTACCTACCTCCCAGGTTGAGGCAAGAATTCAAAGACCTTAAGCAATTAAATATGTCCGTGGCCTAATTTGAAGTGGCCTTCTCTAGTTTGTCTCGGTTTGCACCGGAGTTAGTAGCAACGGAAGAGCGCCGTTGCTTTGAGTTCAAGCAGAGGTTGAGGGCAAAGATTTTGTTCAAGGTTGCCGGGAACATGATCCAGAATTATGATCGCCTTGTGGAGGTGGCCGCACATATGGACATTACGGTGGAAGCCAAAGAGGAGAGACTTCGAAATTTGAGGTCTAGGGGCCATGGATCACAGGGGAATTATAGGCCCAACAAGAAGAGTAAGAGCACCTTTTCATCCCAGCCCCAGCAGTAACAGTCTAGATCCACCTTTCCCTTGCCTAGTGCGAGCTCGGGAAGGAGTGCACTGAGTGGGTTTTCTTGCTTCAAGTGTGGCCAACCGGGTCACAAGGCCTTTGCGTGTACACAGAAGGGAGGAGGACAGCATATGTTGCCACCACCACCACCTAACTGATCTCAGAGTCAGCCTCAGAGCAGGGGTCAGGGGCTTACTTGCTATCAGTGCGGTCAGTCAGGGCACATAAAGAGAGCTTGCCCTCAGTTGAGAGGCACGTCTGGCGCTTCAGGGTCTAGGCAGACACAGAGCCACTAGCAGGCTCACTTAGCTCAAGCTTCACGAGTTCATCAGGGAGCCGCTTCGGCTCAGTCAGTACAGCAGGCCTATGCTCCGAGGGATGAGCAAGTTGAGCAGAGGCCACAGGGGCGCGTGTATGCAGTTACCGTACTAGAGCAGTTGCTAGGACCCTCAGTTGGTGCATCTCATTCATTCATATCTGCTACATTCGCATTTGCATTGGGGTTAGAAGTGGCACAGTTAGCTTCTCCGCTCAGAGTAGAGTCTTTAGTTGGGGGTACAGTTGACTTAGATCAGGGTTGTCGTGGTTGTGAGATAGAGGTTGCTGGGTGTAGACTCCCGTTTACTTTTGTATTGCTAGACATGTCAAGTTTTGATGTCATTGTAAGCATGGATTGGTTGTCTTCGTATCGGGCAGTGATTGATTGTTTTCATCAGAGGGTCATAGTGTGCACCTCGAGTGGTGATTGTTTTTACTTT
>NW_021024975.1:2962267-2993659 GCF_004153795.1 Camellia sinensis | reverse complement strand
ATAATTTTTTATTTTTTAATTAATATAAAAATATACAATATGAATTTATTAATAATTAATACTAATTAATATTTATTTTTCAATTAATATTGATTTTTTTTCTTTTTCTTCAGAAATATATAATTTTTTATTTTTTAATTAATATAAAAATATACAATATGAATTTATTAATAATTAATACTAATTAATATTTATTTTTCAATTAATATTGATTTTTTTTCTTTTTCTTTAGAAATATACAATTTTGTATTTTTTAATTAATATTAATTAATAATATTAATATTTGGATATTGATGACGGCATTTAAGTAATTTTAGCCCCTCAACACTAGCTACGCATTTAAGTAAAAAGTTTAAGCACCATTGACCAGCTTTTGAGATAAGCTGAGAAATAGCTTGATTTAAGCTATAAGCTGGTTAACTTAAGCTGTACCAAACACAATATTTTAACTTAAATTAAGCTAAAAGCTGAAATAAGCAGCTTATAAGCCCTACCAAATAGGCCTATAGACTTTACTTGGGGAAAGCCTCAGCAGGAGGCTTTTGATTTAATTAAGAAATACTTAATGAATCCACCAATCCTAATGCCCCCCATCAAAGGGAAGCCACTAAAGTATATATTTCAGCATGAAGGGTCCATTGGGTGCCTATTAGCTCGGGATAATGAGAATAGCCATGAGCAGGCCATCTATTATCTTAGCAAAAGGTTAAATGATGTAGAAACCAGATAAAGTTCAGTAGAAAAACTGTGTTTGGCTTTATATTTTGCTGCCATCAAGCTAAGGCATTACATGTTACCTTCAGAAGTATGGGTGGTAGCCCAGACTGATGTGATTAAGTACATTCTGTCTAAGCCTATTATGAGGGGGAGATAAGGTAAGTGGTTGCTGGCTTTGATAGAATATTGCTTCAAATATGTTCCCCAAAAGGTTGTTAAAGGCCAAGCCTTGGCTGATTTTTTAGCTGAGCACCCTGGATCTTCCGTTGATGAGGATTTGTTTGAAGTAAACTATGCAGAAAATACCCCCTGGAGGCTAATGTTTGACAGCTCTAAAACAGAAGAAGGTGTTGGAGCTGGTGTTGTGTTCATAGCACCTAGTGGCCAAGTTCATTAGTTTTCATACCAATTAGATGAACAGTTCATCACATCTAATAATCAGGTTGAATATGAAGCCTTGATCATAGATCTAGAACTAGCCATAGAACTCAGAATCACTAGCCTGCAAGTATTTGGGGATTCACAACTGGTCATTAAGCAAATTAAGGGGGAGTATAGGTGTGCTAACAAAGCCCTAGAAGAATATCTGGCTGAGGTCAGATGGATGATAAGTTGTTTTAGCCAATTAGTTTTCAACATATGTTTCGAATAGAAAATATGCAGGCCAACGAAATGGCCTAGGTAGCTTCAAGATTGAGAATTCCAAAGGGAAGCCAAGAAAGAATAATCAGAATTTAGAGGAGAAGTTTCTCCAAATTACAAGATCGACAGAGAAATTTCATGCCAATAATGCACTTAGAAGTGGCAGAGGGGGATTAAAGATACCCTTTGATTAGATATTTAAGGAATCTTGGAGAAAAGGTTGGTAGACAAGTTAAGTATCAGGCCTTGAATTATGTCATCATGGGAAATGATTTGTTTAGAAGGGCCCATGATGGCATGACATTACTATGCATAGGCCAGGATGAGCAGATGAAGCTAATGGCCGAAGTGCATGAGGGCATATGTGGTGCTCATCAAGCTGGAGAGAAGATGAGGTGGATGGTCAGTAGGTATGGGTATTTTTGGCCAACAGTGAGAAAAGACTGCGTAGCTTATGCCAGGGGGTGTCAAGCATGCCAGAAACATGACAGTTTGCAGAGGGTGCCAGCAGTTGTGTTACACTTTGTGGTAAAACCCTGGCCTTTCAGAGGATGGGCAACGAACTTGATTGGGAAAAATTTCCCCCCTTCCTCGAAGCAGCATTCTTACCTCTTAGTGGCTATGGATTACTTCACCAAGTGGGTAGACGCAGTGCTACTGAGAATGGTGACCCAAAGCCATGTGATTGATTTTGTGAAAAAATACATAACACATAGGTTTGGGTTACCACAATCGATCACAGTGGATCAGGCTACCATGTTTAGTAGGGATGAAATCAAGGAGTTTGCCAAAGAATATGGCATTCAAGTCCTCAATTCATCACCTTATTATGCTCAGTTGAGTCCACCAACAAAATAATAAAAAATACGTCGGAAAAGATGGTTAAAGAGAACCCAAGAGATTGGCATAATTTATTATCCAATGAATTATGGGCTTATAGCAACTCCAAGAAAAATAGTATTGGGACTACCCCTATGAATTAGTGTATGGCCATGATGCAGTATTGCCCTTAGAAGTAACAGTCCAGTCCAGTCCAGTAGAGTGGCCTTGCACTATGACATCCTTGTCGATGAGTATGCTGAGGCCATGATGATGGAGTTACAAGATTTGGAAGAAAGAAAAGTTATGGCCTACAACCATCTCTTGACTCAGAAAAGAAAAGTTGAAAGAGCTTATAATAAAAGACTGAAGACCAAAGTATTTTCAGAAGGAGACTTGTATGGAAAACCATACAACCCTTGGGAAGCAAAGATCCAAATTTTGGAAAGTGGTCTCCAAATTGGGAAGGCCCATTCAAGATTTACAAGGTCCTCAACGGAGGAGCCTATCATCTAGCATCTATAGAGGAAGTCCCACACAGAAGAATTATAAATAGAAAGTACATAAAGAAATATTATCCAACCATATGGGAAAGTATCAAGCATGGGTAAAATAAAGAATGATTTCATTAATAATATTAAAGTGGGGTCCATGTACATATCACCATCTAGTCTTAAAAAAGAAAAAAAAGAAAAAAAAAACAGAAAGGGTCTTAATCCCTCTGCAGGGCAGTTACAAAGCTGGCCCAGGAAGACAAGATGGCTCTCATTTTTGCTTTAACCTGGAAAAGGTTCCCATGAGCATCCTTGAGGGCAACTGGGCCATCCTGAGCCAAGAGCTGGTTCATTTGTTGATTGATATGGCTTTGTTCTTCCATCAGAGCAGCCTATTGAACCTCAGTTGCGGCCAGTTCTTCCTGGAGCTGTTGAATTTGAGCCAAAATAGCAGCCTTCCTCTCATCAATAGAGGCACTGGCCCTAGAAATGGCTTGGGTTCTGGCAGAGGCACCGCCCAGAGTATAAGAGACTTGCATCACAGAGGCCATCCTAGCATTAGCAGCCTCAGTCTCAGCTTCAAACTGTGCCATGGAGGAAATGTGTTGAGGAAGCAGGCCCATGAAGTCTTGAAAGATGTAGAATTGATTAGGATCTAAGAGACTTTTTGCAAATGGCACAAAGCTCTGAAACTCACCAAGAAGTTCTTCAACCCTGGTGAGGGCAAGATCCTCAAAAGGAAGGCTCAGTAGCAAAAAGAACTGGTCAACTTCCTGTTGTTCAAAGGAGAGTTGCCTAAATCTTTCCTCATTAGTAGTACTGGTAACTGACAACTGAAAGGCACTGGCTTGCTGAAGCAGGTCATGAGTTGAGGCCATAGGAGAAATGCCAGCATATATATATATATATAACAACAAGGGGTTAGGACATTTAAGATGAAAGGAAAATCAGAAAAAAGAGAAGAACAACGATACCTCCATAGGAGGTGAAGATAAGGCTCGAAAGGGGGTGGCCTGGGAAATATGAACCTCCACTTCAGGGGTGAGAGCTACCCTCACTTTAGTAAGAGAAGTACTAGTGACAGGATGAGGAGATGGAGGTTGCTCCACCCCTAGGGGAATGGCCATCAATAGCAAGGCCTGAAAGGACAAGACCAGTATGGAGTGGTTGATGGAAAAGGGGAAGGAAACATATGGTATCAAGGACATAGATAAGGTAGGAAATACCTTCAGAAGGATGGTTAGGCTAGGATGATTGAGTTGTTCTAGTATGGATTGGACAAGAAAAGTTTCAGTAGGAGCCCCAGAAGCAGGCTCAAGAATGGTCTTAAAACCAACAGCTACACACATCCCAATATAAAATGGGGAAAAATGAAGGGAAAAGGCAAGAGACAAGTAAATGATAAAGAAGCACACCTGAGTGCGGCAAGATATGCTCTGAAGAAAATGGAATGGCAGGTGTCTGAGAAGCTTGAGCTGGCTCAGGGGTTAGCTCAGCAGAATCTGCCATAAGTTCCTCAGAAGCAGTGGCCGGTGTTACATTAAAGGCTGGACTTGGAGAATCAACAGAGGGATCTTTAGGCCTAGCCTCAAAGGGAGGATTGTCAGTCTCAGGGCTAATATGGGGAATTTCTTCTTCTTCTTTTTCTCCCATTTCAAAAGGGGCAAGATGATTCGTCAGCCATGGGTGTTTTCCCTTCTGGGGCTCCACATTTCAGCTTTAGCCCCAGTCCCAGCCATTGAAGAGGAAGCACCATCTTTTCGACGAAAGCTCTGCCGATTAAGTTTATGGGGTTCATTGTCACTACTTGAAGATTCAGAGCTTGAGCAGTGGTAAGCTCTGACCTCCTCATCCCTAAGAGGAACAGATTGCAGAGGAGGAACAAGCACAGCAGTTGCAGCATAATGTGGCAGCTTGGCAACTATCTTTGCTATAGAAGGGACGAATACATCCCTTTGTTGGGGGTTCAAGTTGGAGGATGGAGGAGCAGAGTCCCTAGAGGGACTACTGGTATCCTCAGTCACCAGTAGCTTTCTCCTCTTCAACTAAAAAGAAAAAAGAGGAAGGAGTTCAGGTGGTGAACTAAATAGAAAGGGAAAAAGAGAGAAAGGAGGAGAAAAAATGGACCTGAGGAATTTTGGCCTTCGTGGCAGACTTTGCAAGAAGGGAAATGATGGGAACATTGTCCTCATCAGAAGAAGGGGTTTTCTTGGAAGTATCCTCATGAGCTGTTAAGGAGGGAGCAGCCTCATAGACTTGCTCCGCTAAGGACAGGTCTTTAAGAACAAATCTTTGTTCTTCAAGGGTGAGGTAGTTGGTCAGCCTCTGTGCCTGGGCCAGTTTTGCTAGCCTTTTGTGAGATAGTTGGTGCCTTAGAATGAGAAGGATTTTGCTTGGTTTTCCCCCTCTCAGAGTCTGCATCACAAGCTTTGAAGGAGAAAGCCATGAAGAAGTCATCCAAGGGATTCCTCCTTCTTTTAGGCTTCTTGGCATAGACCTTGGGAGTCTTGGCCTTGGCTTTACCAGAGGTATGAGCCAGCAAAGGAGGTAGTGGGTAAGGGATATTAGCAGCACCAAGCTCTCCTGGAGTATTAGCTGATTAAGAAATAAAAAGAAAGAAAAAAAATCTGATAAACAAAGAAGAAAAAAAAGAGAAAACATGAGTGACTTACAAATTTGACTCTGTCAATGGGAAGGAGAATGATAGGACAAGTACTCTTGTGATGTGCCGGGTCTTGGACTTGATCAGTTTTGTGTAGTAAGATAGTTTGTTTTACTTTCGGCATTTTGATTATCATATTGGGTCGTTGAGATTTTTTTTCTTCTCTTACTTAACCTCTCTTAACATTTCCGGGTTAAAATTTTGAGTTTTGGATGTTGGAACTTGTTTTGGGATGCGAAATTAATTCTTGGATTTGGCTAGCAAAACCGCTCGTGCGGACTTGGCAACCGCTTGAGTGGAATCACACGAGTTTTTTGGGTTTTTTGGGTAGAAACCGCTCGTGCGGAGTGGATTTTGGTGAAAAATTATGGGTTTTCTTTGGAGCAAACGCCCGTGGAGGCACAAAATCCACTCGAGCGGATTTGGGATTCTGCTTGTGCGGATTTCGATGCATCTGTCTTGAATTTTGAGCCATTTTGCTCAAAACTGATGCCAAAAACGTGTTTGAGACACTTTTTCACTTCTCTCTCTCTTTCTTTCTCTCTCTCTCTCTCTCTATATATATATATTCATCTTTTCTCTTCCTTCTCTCTACAAATACACCCAAATCCAAACTTCTCTCTAACATTTAGCAAAAATCTTCAAGAATTTGATAGGGCTTTTTACACCAAATCGAAGAGAATGATGAGGGCTATGTTTGCACTGATTGAATCGAGTTTTCTTCAACGTTGAATTTTAGGATTTTCATCTCCTTCATCTCCCAAGCTTGAGGTAGGGACATTCTTAGAGTTATATATATATATATATATTTTTTTTTTTCAAGTCTATGCTTGTTTGGAGTATTTCTTACATGTTTGGACCATGGTTTTGGGTTGATGAACCCTAAGTGATATTAAAAGTGGATTTTCTCTATTTTTCCCAAAGCTTTTGAGAGTATGAGCTATGTTCTAAAGTGTGGGTGTTGTTTTGAAAAAATCTTTTCAAAATAGAACAAAAACCTAGTTTTGGTGGAAACCCTAAAATTTGGAAATTTTGAGAAAATGTTGAGATATTGTAAAATTCATGCTTGATAAATTGTTATGTGAATAAATTATGGAGAAATTTCTTTAGTTGTATCAAATGAGGGATTTCATGGAGGAATGAGAATTGTTGATTTTGAAGCTTTATGAATAGCTTATTGTTGGTTTGTCTTGGAAAAACCAAGTTTAGAAAATGACGATTAATATGAGGAGAATACATGTAAGTCGATATTGTTATATTATCTCTTGGAACATATAATATGATGTTAGATTGATAAGAAATGTGGGAATTTGATCACAATGAAGGATTGTGTGGTGGAATTGAAAATTGAACTATATTAATGCATTCTTACATTTTGCATTGACATTCCATTTAATCATTGTTACAATTAATTTTGAATCTTGCATTGTAAAATTATTGCTTTGAGAAAGAAATTGTTTTGTGAAACAAGAGCATTTTGAATTGTTTTGGGATAAATACGTTGGTAAGTCTAGATAGGGGATGTAGTTCGTATTGGTTAAGTTGGCCTGAGTGTCCATGGTGAAAGAACGAAAACACGCGCGGAGGAGGTACTACGTGCCTTCTAGTTAGCAACCAGTAAAGTGGTGATTGGTAATGCTTGATATGCCTACTTGCAAACACCAACCTAGGGATTACCTGAGTCGTATTTATCATCCCTTGAACTACATTGAAGTTATTGAATTGTTGTGTTTTTAAATTGCGTTGTGCACAAGAATTTCAAAAGGTAGAGATATGTTCTTTGAGCATCACATAGCATATGCATTCATCTTAGGAAACTGTATAAAATGTATATACTTTGTTAAGATCTTCCTACTAGCCTTCGTGCTCACCCTATGGGATTTTGTGCAAGAAAAGATGTGGTGATCCCACCAAGTTAAAGGCGTGGAATGTATTTTGAGGGCATGAGGCTCTTTACTTTTGTTGTAATTATTGTTGACAAGCCAAGAGCTTTACATGTATGGGTTTGACAACCATTTTGTGTAACCGGGCATAAGTCTTGGAACTTGTAAGCCCTTGAGGGCATTGAATTGTATTTGACTTCTTGTGCCATAAGTCTTGGAACTTGTAGCCCTTGAGGGCATTGAATTGTATTTGACTTCTTGTGCCACATGCTATAGATTCATATTCTAGGAGTGTTGAATGTATAATTGCATGTGGTAATAATTTTGTAAATCTCTAGAGTATAATGAATACAAATGTTAGAGATTTGATGATGATGTTAATGATGTGGCATCATATTCCTTATACATTTATGCAATTGAAGCTATTAAATTGGAAACAAGATCATTGGTGGAATATGATGAGTTTATTTATGTTAATTTCTTCGGGGCGGTACAACTCCATCAGTGACTTGTGGAATATGACTGCACTAAGACTAGTCCACCAGTCCTTAAACCTGTTGTTCATACTCACATTGACCACAAAAGCAAAGAAACTAGGCTTATGCAAAAGTTTTTGGTTTTCTACCAAAATAGCATAAGCAGAAGGTTGTTTAGTGATTTGGACCCTGGCATTCACATACTCATGAATAGTAGGATTGACATAAGGGAGAGGAATGCTTTGGATAAGGCCAAATTGTCTGGCCCATTGACTAGGGTTGTAACTCTCAAAACCACAAGTAGAGTGCCTATTGCTGGAAAAGGAGCCTCTAACCAAGGTGTACCTAGGGGTAAGGCAAATGCTCCAGACTATCTTTTGAGCTTGCCTAAGGTCATCATTCAAAGTGGTAGGATCAGCATACATGTAAGACGAAGAGGCAGAAGAAAAGAGGAAGGATTGAAAAGGAAAGGAAGGAATCCTGTTGATGGAAAGGTTCAAAAAAATAGAGAAGTACTAGGAAAAAGTAACAGTAGGAGAAGGACGATGGGAAAGAAAGAACTCAGCATAGGTTTCACACTTGGGTGTATAATCTATTCTCCTATTTGATCTTATCTCTGGAAAATAAGCAAGAAGTCAGGCTTGGAAAAGCCAAAAAGGGCCCCCTACACTATGACTTATTCTTTTGTCATGGAGAGGAAAAGGGCCTCTGTCACATGGTGGCCAAGAGAAAATGAGCAAAAGCCAATTGTTTGCCCTCCTGGATTAGGAGGGCAAGAATGACGTATTCCTTAGTAATTCTAAGGCCACCTACACAAAAAAGAAATTGGCACAAAACACAAATAAAAAGCAATTTTCTCAGTAACTGAAGGAATGCCAGTTTTCTTTGAGTGATCCGAATGAATTTGCCATAATTGCCTACTTTGACATCATGCTTAACCTCAGGGGTTAGCAAAATGGCATGGATGTCCTAGCCATAAGCAGGCAGTGAGGTGTATAATATTAAGGATGGTAGGAGAGGCCATACCAGATTTAAGCATCAGAGACTTGCAAGATGTGGACCAGAAACATATGGTTGCACCAATCAGCCAGGGGTCTACTTCAAAGGAGATGGTAGACAATTGAATGATGTGGTAAATACCCAAATTATGCCACATGTGCCCCTCAAAAGCAGTCATCCTCTTTACCCAAGCTATCCAGGCATTAGTGGGTTTGGGCCATGATCTGGGGCTGTCGACCAGTTCAGTCATGAAAGGGAAGACTGGTCTACGAGAAGGATCTCACCATTACCAATGGGGTAGTATGGAGTTAGACCACCCGGAAAAGTGTTTAAAACACAGGGGCCAAGTTCCCCAGCACCGGCAGTAAGACTGGCTGTGATTTGGGAGTCGAACTTGTTGCTTTCGATAAGTTGAATGATCTCTTATGGAAATCAACAAACTAGGTCGGAATCTGAGTTGGAAGACATGGCCGAGAAAGTTAGGGTTTCTTGGTTTTAGAGGAAGAGAAAAAGTTTGCAAGAAGGAAGAAGTAATGAAGAGGGAGAATTTGAAAAACTTTAAGTACCTTCGCGTGGGGCCCAAAATAAAGAAATACAAATAGGGAAACTAAAAGGAGGCCTAATCCTGATGGGCCTGTGAACTACTATGTGGCCCAAAGAAGTTTAAAAAAAAAAAACACTAGGCCCAGAAGCAAACATAATTCCAGACCAATATCATTCAAGGCAAAAGATTTTCTTTTTACCTTGAATGAAGGGGGGCATTGTTGGTACTAAAATTCAAAAATCTTCCATCAATGGATCATAGCGATGACGTGGCAAGGATGACGTAGCAAGGATGGCTAAAATAGCTGACACAACATAAAGTGGGACTAAAAAGAGAAGGCTACAAAAGATGATATTTAAGAATCTAGAAAGAAATCAAAAAACAATTCCTAAAATAGGGGGATAAACATGAAGAGGCAGAAAATCAAGGAAGATCAAAATTAAGAGCCAGGCCAGGAGTCAACTATAAAAGGAAGCTGGAATGAGGATCAAGGAATCATCAACCATCAACCACACTCATGAAGAGTTATTTAGGAGTAGTTCTAGATTAGCCATTTTTGGAGTATATTAAACTAGTAGCTTTTCCAAGCCCCCATTTCTCTTCTTTCTATCGATTGTTGTATTTATTCAATTTTTTTGTTATTGTTTAAGTTCTTATAACTAGTGACAAGTGACAATTTATTTGAATTAATACATATTCTGTTATGTTCCATTTCTTCTTTACTTAATTACCTCCAGGGAAGTCCTTAATTTGTTTAAGGCACATGACTCAACCACAAAGTCTGATCTTTTCGTGTTTATTTAAAATATGTTTAAGTCTGTTGATCAATCACTGTCGATTGGGCCTAAACCAAATTTTTGCTAACAATATCAAACAACTTATTTTTAGTTCAACACTTAAATTTTTATCACACAACTTTTCAGTTTAAAAAATTCAGCACTTAGTTTTCAGCACTTAATCTTCTGTCTCTAGTTTTCAATTTTCAACTTTATCAAACACCAAAATTAATTCAAACCCTTAATTATTTAATTGTCTAATACTTGTTATTTTTATTTTTCATTTTTTTGCAAATAGATAAGATATTAATTACAAATATGAAATAATTACATCAAATTGGACGATTGTAGTCCAACGATACATATCTACCAGCCTAACATTTAACACAAAGAAATCATCTAACCTAACCCAACAATCACTAGAAAAAAACCATCAAAGGCCAACAATCACTTAATACAATATTTGAGAAATAAGGGTATCAAACTCATCTCCATCGAAATTGAACCTGCAACCAAATACTACTAAGTGATGCTACAAAATCATTAAGACTAAGGCCCTAGTTACTTGCTTCCTTATTAACTGGCAAACATTAAAGATCAAAATTATTAACAAATCGAATGCACAATCCATTACTCTTATTAACGCCAACTGATTATACAATCAATTTAACAATATCAGGAGTGCTCGCAGATCGAGTTAAGTTGAGTGGTCTTCCTTTCGTCATCCGTTTGAACTTAGGCGGATTGAAAAAAATCAATCCGCATCCATCCGCTTAGTTAGCGGATGCATATTGAGCGGCCATGCGAGTTATGATGGATGTGGATCGATTTGGCGATTTTAACTTTTACCCATAAATTATAAACTTTTGTTTATTGGGCAATCGATTGGATGTCGACTTATAGTTCATTTTCTTTAATCGATTATTCAATTGATATGTTTATGATAAAGATGCTTACGGACCCGATCGATCTGGCAAATCTGACAAACCCGACCTAATCCATTCGCTTTTAAGCGGTTTCAATAGTATGGGTGGATAGATACAAATGAAGAATTTTCAAATCCTCTTATATTCGGACGGATGGTGGATGAGAGGTCACCCAACCCAACCTGATCTGCCAACTCCCTTTAAAAAAATGATGTTATATTTTTATGTTTTGTGTTAAAAAAATATTTTATTTAATAATAATATTAGCTACTTATGAAATATGAATGGTTGTCTTTTATTTTAATTATAAAAAATGAAGAATAAAAACTTTTGGAGCCAAATACTCTACAAAATAGTAAAAAGTTACTCTAACATAGTTTTTAAAAAAACAGTATAAAACAAGTTTAAATCGCCAAATCGATCCACATCCATCATTAAGTAAAGGTTGAATCTTGCTGATTTTGTTGATTTTGGCAAAGTAAAGATTGGCTTTGAATGTGTTTTTTTTAGAGGGCCATATAAGAGCATTACAACATTCATTAGAGTTCATTGATTTTGCTGAAAAAAAAAAAAAAAACACATTATAGTTCATTGTGAATCTTGCTGATAAAGGTTGAATCGCGCTTGTGTTCTGATTTCTAGTTTGAATTTTGCTGATAATGATTCATGGTGATTCATCATTTTATTCATTCAATTGCAAAAGGATTCATTGAGATTGGCTTTGTTTTTTTTTTTATTTTTTATTTGGTTGTGTGGCCAATTTTTTTGTGTTGATGCATTCTAGGTGTTTGTTGAAAGTTCACATAGAAAAACAGTTTCTATGATTTTGGACTGAATGTAGTGACTGAATTTTAGACTGAAACAGTTTGCACGATATTCAGATACTTTGGGTGGGTCTGAAAGAGAGAGAGAGAGAGAGTGATAGAGAGGAGAGAAAAGGTGTATGTGCACGTGAGGTCCAAAATCGGAGAGAGAGGGTGCTAAAATTAGGGCCATTTGGGTTAAAATTCGAGCTACAAAGCTTTATTCTTTCTATGTGGACTTTCAACAAACACCTAGAATGCAACAACACAAAAAAAATTGGCCACACAACCAAATAAAAAAAAAAAAAACAAAGCCAATCTCAATGAATCCTTTTGCAATTGAATGAACAGAATGATGAATCACAATGAATCATTATCAGCAAAATTCAAACTAGAAATCAGAACACAAGCGCGATTCAACCTTTATCAGCAAGATTCACAATGAACTCTAATGTGTTTTTTTTTTGGCAAAATAAGCAAAATCAATGAACTCTAATGAATGTTGTAATGCTCTTATAAATGTTGCCAAAAAAAACACATTCAAAGCCAATCTTTACTTTGCCAAAATCAACAAAATCAGCAAGATTCAACCTTTACTTACATTGCCAATCTCCTATGAATGTTGTAATGCTCAACAGCAAGAGAGGTGCACGGTGGTCTACCCAGGTCGGTGGTCAGTGGCGGTCGTCGGTGAACACTCAAGTTGGTCGCTCGACGCAAGGTCGCTCGACTTCAGAGCAACCCAACCCAAGATCGTGTTCCCCTCGCTCCTCTCTCTCCTCTCTCTTCTCTTTCTTTATTTTGTAAACTCGTGGGTTTCACGCATGGTTGAGGGATCTGGCCCAAAGGCTACAACATGAACGCTAACACATTCGAGCCAATAGGAGCAACCTAGCACAACTGTTGAAAATGGAAAATGGAAAATGGAAAATGTTTGATAACTCAAAATTTTGTGCCTCAAATGGCTTAAATCCCTCAAAACGACATCATTTTACACTTATTTATACTCAAAACGACGTCGTTTTACACTCATTTACACTCAAAACGACATCGTTTTGAGGGATTTGAGCCATTTGAACCACAAAATTTTGAACTACCTAGCATTGTTGGTTGAAAATTAAGGCCATTCACGTATAAATAACAAACAAAATTATTTATTTAATTATTTTACTCTAAAGGTATATAATGTAAATTCAAAATTAATATAATAAGAGTCATACCTAGAATCAATGAGATCTATAAATATATATATATATATATATATTTGGTCTTTAAAAGAAACTTTGTTTTTTAATATCAAATTTAGAAATTATCAAATTTGAATTTGATAAAAATTTAAAAAGATATTTTTTTGGGGAATGCACCAATAAATCCCAAATTTGTATCTTGTAACCCATTTGGTCCTATTAATTTTCCTGTGAACCGTTAGGTCCTATCCCAATGTTAATGACCAAATTAGTCGCGTTCCCTCGCGTGTGAGAAGTTATGGTCAGGGTAAATGTAGGTTTTGACAATGTGTAATTTACGCTTATACCCAAAGCTTTAAGGCAATGTGTTTGGGTTATCCGATGTTAGTTTTTTGAATGGAGGAGTCGTAGATGGAAAGGACTGTCGTTTTCGATGTTAATGGCGTAATGTTGGTGGGGGTAATGTTGATGGAGCCGTGGCGCGTCATCTCTGTTTCAGGTACCCCATGAAGCAAACTTGAAGGGAGTGAAAAGTGGGATGATCAGATCTAACAAGTGAGTGACATATATATATATATATATATATAGAGAGAGAGAGAGAGAGTACCATCAAGGGAGAGGGAATTGACGAGAGGGTTGATGATGGTGATGACGGCGACTCCATTAGCTCCACCGGCTCTACACCGCCCACAAATGCTCCATCAGCATCACCTCTATCAGCACAACCATGATCAATTACCGATTGCAAATTAGGTTTTCCACAAAACCCTAAATCAAATTTCTCAACCTGCGCATTCATCTGAGACAACTTTATCTCACCTGAATCAGAGTCATTAATATTCGAATCCTTCAAATCTCCGAAACTCCCATTTGAACAACACTTGTTATTGACGATCGCGGCAGGAGAGAAAACCCTCCTCGCTCGAAGATCCTTGATGGAGATTTAAGATAAATCGTCGATATCAGAAGCCTCGTGCTGTTCGCTCTATGCTCTGCGTTTTCTGGCGGGTGATTGAGAGGAATGGAGGTCGAGATGGTGGTGGCGCTTTCGATGATGTTGATCATATAGTAAGCTTAATGATGTTTGATGATAGCGATGAAGCTTGATGTAGCGATGATGTTCACAACGTTAGTTTTAATTTTTTTTTTAAAAAAAACTTAATTTTTGATGTTAGGAAAAATTAATAGTCCTGAGTGTTTTTTCTTAAGCTTGATGTTCACAACGTTGATGATTAATGTTGAAGATGTAGTTGATGTTGATGATATGTGATGTTCACAATGTTGTGATGTTTGATGTTGTTTTGATGATGATGATGTAGTTGATGTTTGATGATGTTTGTTATGACGTCGTTGATTTTTAATGATGTTCTTTTAGTGATGTTGGTGATGTAGTTGATGTTGTTGATGGGGATGATGTAGTTGATGTTGTTGATGTTTGGAAAGGAGGGAAATCTAAAAAAGATCTATAGTAAACTTTTTGGGCAATTCGGTAAATTACATTAAAAAAACCTATCAAAAAAATAGGACTAAATCATCATTAAAAAACGTACCAAAAAAATAGAACTAAATGGTGTATAAAAAAACTTCCAGGACTAAATGGTTTAACTTTCTACCATATAGGATTTACTGGTAATTTTTCCTATTTTTTTTCATCAAATTTGATAAAAAGGAAAACTTGAGATATGAAGAGAATTTTTAGAAAGATTTTCACGAAAATTTGATGAAAGAGTTAGAATAATTTATATCAAATCAAGTTTTTTACTCAAATTTATAATCAAATTAAATCAGGAAAGAAATGAAGAGTTGGAGATACTCTAAAAACCTTTAATTTAAATTGTGAAGTTACATGACTTGGTTTACGTCTTTATTTTTAAACCTACTAACCATAACAGTTAAAATTATTCGGAAGCCCTTATTTGGACCGCCTTACTCGCTTTGGGCCAAGATCAGCTCTGTGCATAATGCTGTGAACCTTCTAACATGGATTGATGTTTTTCTACAATGGCTTGACTTGGTTACTTAGCCTCAAAGTAGACCCGTTGGTCCTTGATTCCTTAAATGAAATCTCTTATAATTTTAGTTATAATTTTTTAAGTATTGTGAAAAAGTAATTAGAATTATATAATAGCTGAATTTGGATCCAACTATTTTATTTTTGAGTAGCTAAAGTTAAATTTATTGATTTTTTTATATTATTGCTAGAAAACCCAGTTTTTGGCTATTTAAGCTATAAAAATTTCTCGTTTTATTTTATCTCATTTAGATGACAAAAGAAAAAAATAATAATAGGAACAATCCCTAATGAACAATCCCTATTTCACAATTGCTAAAAACGTCATATCATATTTTATTTTATCTTTCGTAAAAAATTTTAATTCTCAACTCAAATGCCTTAATTTTTTTTAGCAACAACATTCTTCTAAAAAGGTAAAGGAGCTACTAAAAGAACAATTGTCAAATCAATCTTGAATGACTATATATGTAGAAAAATAAATCACACAATAGGTCACATAATACTCACATAATAATTTTACACATACTTACAAGGGTATTTATCTTGTGGTGAAACATTGCTTGCAAGTATTATGTGATTCATTCAAGATATGTATCTATGAAAATATCTTTTTCTATGGCTAAATTTGCCACCAATCTCCATGTTGAGTCTTGACTAACATGGGCTGTAACACTTGGGCTTCTTTGGTTCTTGTGATGGATTTAATTTCTTTCCATCTTGTCATGTAGATCCCTTGAGAGGCGTATTTGGTTGTTGGTTGAGTGAATTATGAGTTAAACTTTGTTTAGAATTGGTGTATCATAGGTTTGGATTGTTAAAATCCGGTCTAAACTTGATTGGGTAGTTTTATGCACTTGTTTTGTTTGTTTGGTGCTTTGGAACCTTTTATTTCTACCCAAGGTGTTGACCCTTTGCTTCCTGGGCTTCGACACTTGCCTTTTTTTTCTTTTCTCTCTGGTTTCTACCTTCAGGGGTCGGCACCAGCTCTTCTTGGTGTTGACACTGCTGGACCTGGGTTGTGCATGTTGCAGCACTACTTTCTAGTGTTGACACCAAGGCTTCTAGGTGTCCATACATGGTCAATTTTGTGTAGGGGTATTTCACCTCTGGTTAGTGGTGTAAACGCCACCTATTGCAGGTATAACGAGTTGAATTAAATTGAATTTATTTATTTATTATTCTTTTCAATATCTATGTAGTAAATTATTATTATTTTTTAAATATGTTTGTGGGTTCGGGTATTGATTGGAGTTGGATTGGTTTGAATTTCCAAATTGCTTGATTGTTTAGTTGTTAATATTATAGTTGTGGTGTCGTGGAACATTCTATTTAAATTGGTAAAAATAAATTATATTACTTCTTGATTTCAACTTCGTAAGGCCCGCTTGACAATTTTTTTTTTTAGTTTTAGTTATGGTAATTCTTGGGTCTTGAGTAATAAATGAGATATAAATTTAATTTTGGGGACTTATTTGATTAACCCGCTTTGCTTTGTTTTGGAAAAGTATTTGATCAAGTATGAATGATTATCCATTAGCTTTTGTATCAAGTATTATCTTTGTTTTGATGACATTCTTGGAAGGTCCTTTCGTGCTAGGGGACGTTAATACATGTAGCACCCTTATTTGAGATATCTCTTTTGCCATCGACGGTCATGTACGGATGGTACCACCGATGGTCTTGTATGGGTGGGTTTGTCTAATCTATTCCGAGTCGGCCACCAACGGTCATGAACGGGTGTTCTTTCGATTTTGGGACGATTATTCCCTTGTTTTGTCCGGAATGTCATCCCTTGGTATTATGTAGATGTTAGTAAACATCCAAGGAGCTTTGAAAGATTTTGATTGATAAACTTGGTTCATCCTATGTTTTGTTACTAGCTATGATATGTAATGTTTTGATAAAGATCTCGGATATCATTCATTCAAACCTTTATTACTTATATCATTTACTAAGTATCCAAGCTCACCCTCCTCTTTATATATATGTAGGTGACGAGCAAGAAGGCGGTGACGCCTAAGATGTTATTTGCAACTTGTGTTTGGATTCATGTGTTTGCTAGCATCTTGAAAATTATGCTTCTTAGCTTTGTAGTTCATGTCTTTTGTACATTTCGACTTGAGAAGCCTTTTGATCAAGATGTAATATGTACTTCATTTTATTTTGTATTCAAGTTGTAAAACCATGATTTAGATGTATGTCATTTCATTTGATCTATGCACAGCTCTTATGGACTACTTGGATTTAAATTTATGTTTCCGTACATGTAAGCCCCATATGTATACTATGTTGTGTGAATCTTTGTAAGTTGGCCTTTGGTAATCTCGGATTACTGGCCATCACGACATCATTCTACTAGGGGCGGAATGGGGTCGTGACAGTTACTTAGCCTCAAAGTAGACCTATTGGTCCTTGATTCTTTGAATGAAATCTCTTATAATTTTAGTTACTTAGCCTCAAATTTGATAAAAAGGAAAACTTGAGATATGAAGAGAATTTTTAGAAAGATTTTCACAAAAATTTCACGAAAGAGTTTGAGTAATTTATATCAAATCAAGTTTTTTACACAAATCTATAATCAAATTAAATCAGGAAAGAAATGAAGAGTTAGAGATACTCTAAAATCCTTTAATTTAGATTGTGAAGTTACATGACTTTGTTTAGATCTTTATTTTTAAACCTACTAACCATAATATTCAGTAGCCCTTATTCGGACCGCCTTACTTGCTTTGGGCCAAGATTAGCTATGCGCGTAATGCTATGAACTTTATAACATGGACTGATGTTTTTCTACAATGGCTTGACTTGGTTACTTAGCCTCAAAGTAGACCTGTTGGTCCTTGATTCCTTGAATGAAATCTCTTATAATTTTAGTTATAATTTTTTAAGTATTGTGAAAAAGTAATTAGAATTATATAATAGTTGAATTTGGATCCAACTATTTTATTTTTGAGTACCTAAAGTTAAATTTATTGTTTTTTTTTTTATATTATTGCTAGAAAATCCAGTTTTTGGCTATTTAAGCTAAAAAAAATTATCGTTTTATGTTATGTTATTTAGATTTCAAAAGGAAAAAAAAAAAGAAAAAGGAACAATCCCTATTTCACAATTGCTAAAAACGTCATATCGAATTTTATTTTATCTTTCGTAAAAATTTTTAATTCTCAATTCAAATGCCTTAATTTTTTTTAGCAACAACATTCTTCTAAAAAGGTAAAGGAGCTACTAAAAGAACAATTGTCAAATCAATCTTGAATGACTATATATGTACAAAAATAAATCACACAATAGGTCACATAATACTCACAAAATAATTTTACACATACTCACAAGGGTATTTATCTTGTGGTGAAACATTGCTTGCAAGTATTATGTGATTCATTCAAGATATGTATCTATGAAAATATCTTTTTCTATGGCTAAATTTGCCACCAATCTCCATGTTGAGTCTTGGCTAACATGGACTATAACACTTGTGCTTCTTTGGTCCTTGTGATGGATTTAATTTCTTTCCATCTTGTCATGTAGATCCTTTGAGAGGCGTATTTGGTTGTTGGTTGAGTCAATTATGAGTTAAACTTTGTTTAGAATTGGTGTATCATAGGTTTGGATTGTTAAAATCCGGTCACAACTTGATTGGTTAGTTTTATGCACTTGTTTTGTTCGTTTGGTGCTTTGAAACCTTTCATTTCTGCCCAAGGTGTCGATCCTCTGCTTCCTGGGCTTCGACACTTGCCTATCTTTTCTTTTCTCTCTGGTTTCGGCCTTCAGGGGTCGGCACCAGCTCTTCTTGGTGTTGACATTGCTGGACCTGGGTTGTGCATGTTGCAACACTGCTTTCTGGTGTCGACACCAGGGATTCTAGGTGTCCATATATGGTCAGTTTTGTGTAGGGGTATTTCACCTCTGGTTAGTGGTGTGTCGATACCAGGGCTTCTAGGTGTCCATACATGGTCAGTGTTGTGTAGGGGTTTTTCACCTCTGGTTAGTGGTGTCAACGCCACCTATTGTAGGTGTCGACACCTGGCAGGTTTTCAAATCTGTTTGGGCTGCGGTTTTGGCATCTTTTTGGGGATCTTTTGAGTTATTCTCTTGTTTGACTTTGGGTTAGATATTGTGTTTAATCTAATACTATAAATAGGGCCTCAAAACACCTTTCTTTTTACTTTTTCCTCTCTCTCTCTCTCTCTCTTCCCCTTTTTACTGTGAACATCATTTTCTCTTTGTGAATACCATTTTCTCTCTCTCCAAGCTCTAATTTTCTTCAGATCTACTCATATCGAGTAATCCCCTCACCTTACTCCTTTGGGATAGATTGTTGAGCGCATCGAGGGTTTCGTATTTATCTAAGCAGATCGTGTTTTTGTTGTAATTGAGTTTTTGGGTTTCTTCTTTCCTTCTCCTCTTCGTATCAAGAGGTAGGGATTTCTTTGCCTTTTCACAAGATAAATAAGTGGTAGTTTTTGTTGCATTAAAACCCATGATTTGTCTAGAGATTTTCTAAAGCATGGTTTTGAGAGTTCAGGTTTTTGAGTCGTGGAGTTGAATCTCATGTTTTTGTTGTTTTGGGAAATATTGGGTTAGATAATCTTGTGTTTGAGGATTTTCTTGAAAGCCCTAGATTTTGTTATTTGTTTTGGGTTGTGGAATTTAATTTGCGTTGTGTATTTGTTGTGTTATGAGTGTAGATCAATAAAGTTGGGGTTTTTATAAGTTAAAAGGGGATTTTTGAAAAGGATCATGGATGTTATAGATTTGAGATAATGGGTTTTGGTTTTGAAATAAAAGGGATGTTTATAAACTCTTTTGGTAAGTTGAGAAAAAAAAAATGGGTTTATACCTTGGGTAAAATGTTGTTATTGTTATGGTTATTGTTAATTTGTTATTATTGTTGTTATCGTTGTTAAGCTTAATGCCTTATGAGGATTATATTATTTTATTATGAAAGTTGGATGTTCATTGCTTAGAGGTTTTGCCTTTGGCTATTAGCGGAGGATGGTATTGATTGTTGAATAGAAAGCACGTGTTATGTCATATAGAATAAATGTGTAATTTGGAATTTATGTGGAATTGTGATGAGTTGATGATGTTGGTGCGCTTCGAATCAGAGGTACCAGGCATTTCGAATCAGAGGTACCATTGCCTTCCAGCTAACGCTTGATAAATTGGTATTGTTATATAGGTGTAACATGCCTGGGGGGGTACTCGAGCACGCTAAACAGTTCGGGTCCTTGATTTCTTTGATCTAGTTTCACTAGTGCATAGATGAGAGTCTAGATTTGACAATTTTTATAGAAAATCTATTTTATTGTAAAACCTTTACCAGAAATAGACTGCGTTATCAGATCTGAGAGACACCACCTAATATTTTGAGAAAATTAGGAAACCCGTGACTCGTGCTAAAGCCACTATTCGTCGGAACCAAGGTTACTTGGTTCGGAACCTTAGGTATGAAGGGAAAGTCATTAATTGAGAACCCCCACTCACCCGATCAAAAAATCGGCCTCTACTAAACCATGATATGATTTTTATTCACTTTATATGATCATATTCTAATTATTTAATAAATCCTAAAATTTACTATGTGATGCAAACAAGTATAGACCGTGTCATTTATTTTGGAATAACTTGATTTCATGTGTTTTGAAAGAGTTTTGATGATGTACAACTTAAAGAAATTTATAAACATGAAAATCAATATCATTCGAAATTAAGAGACACAATCTCCTTCCACCGACATGCATAGAGTTATACCAAATAAGCAAATAGCTTCATGGTATAATGCTAAACATAGTAAGCAAAACACACACAAGCAGGATGCTAAAGCATAAAAACTTACATATTTACCAATGTCCCGTGAATAGTTACAAAACAAAGTTAGTAAAACATGCATGATCTTATATACAAAATTCGAATGCAATTCACTCATGAAATGCAACTAAGATCTGGCTTCTAATATGTGACACGTGAATCATCTCAAGACATGAGGTAGCGTACAAAATCACATAATAATCGATTAAACTAATACATACAAATCTGGCCTAATCTTAATGCATAAAACATGGATGCAAAGTATGGATATGATGAAAAACAAAATATACTGCATATTTATGAATAAGAAAAGCAAGTAAAAGAATGGGATAGAAAAAAAGTGAGGCGAGAAATTATTACAATACTTGAATAATTACATATCCGAATAAGGGAGGAAAGGTAGAAAATATTACAACAAATGAAAACCTCACAACTCTCTCAAATTAAAAGAAAAACATTAACTTCATATGCCTCGGAGATCTTTGGAAACTGTTCTGCTTATCATCAGAAGACTGCTTTATTCTATCTTAGAAGAAGTTGGCTGGTCGACCAAAAAGTGAGCTAGCTAGCCAATTAATTAGCCGGCCAGCTAATAAATTGGTCGGCCTGGCAAAAAAACTCTATTTTGTCGCAACACAAATAAAATAAAATAAATAAATAAATCCGAACAAACAAACGGGGAATATGTATGTGGCTCAAATAATCACTTTCAGTTAGATTACAACAAGTTTATAATATGAAATTGAAGCAAGAAAACCAAATATAAGATAGAAAATGCAAGAAAATGACAGTTTGCAAAATTCATCTTCTAAGGAAATGATGAACTTCTTGATTTCTAAATTTCCATTTGATCACTCTCAAAGTTGTGAATTATATTCTCAATCCTCAATTCAAAAACTTGAAATTTTTGCTAGAATGGTGTTTTCGGGTTGTTTAACAGTGTGTGTATGGAGGGGGGGAGGGAGGGGAATTTTTTAACTCTCTAATTTTCTCACTTTCAACAACAATCACTCTTCATTTGATCAAAGCTACTAGAATTTGAACATAATGGAATTTCTTAGATGGTTTTGATATATGAAAGATGGTATATCATTGTATATGAAAAATGGAAGTTTTGGCTAACTCTTTAATTCAAAGCTTAGACTTCTCTCTTTCTCTTTATCTCTCTCTTCTTTTTTAAATCCTCCCCCCCTCTCCTGACAATCTGATGATCTTTGTATAGGCAATGGTGGAAGGCTAAGTCAAAAAGATTGTGGGAGGCAAGGTGGAAAACATCGGGCCATGAGGTGACCAGGATAAAGCACTTAACCCTTGCTTTAGCTACTCCTTTTTTGAAGAGGCAAGTGCTTTTGACGTTGGAGGCTGAGTGTACCTGCATCTCGTGCATGAATGTATCAGAAATATTTAAGGTGGCATGTTCCACACACATTAAACAAGAATTTTGCCGAAACTGTCATCTTCCTAAACAAATTAGCCAACTGGCCAATTTCTTGGCTGGTCGGCCAAAATATTAGCCTTGGCTTGACTATTTTGTACGAAATAGGATTTTTCGACAGAATTATCATCATTTCCTCTTATTTCCATACTATTCTTTGCTCAATTTCTTGAGAAAACATTTTATTTTGAAATTAAAAAAAATAAGCCTCAGAAAAGTATGGAAATGCTCAGAACAAAGCGCGAAAAGAAAGTTTAGAAAGAGAAAACCAGCTTAGGGTCAAGGATAAGACTTGAATTCCATCTTTCTTAGTAAGGATGTTGTGAGAAAGACATTTTTATTTTTATCATCGGGTAATCAAAAGAAAGCGTCCAAATCTTAGAGTTGGCCAAAATTGGGTGTCTATAGTAGGGTGTACCATTTGCCTTCTGTGCTTGTGGCCAGTAAAATACGAATTATGTTATTATTGTCGTGAAAAAGTGTACCATTTACCTTCCGTACCTATGTCCGGTAAAACAAGAGAGTATGGGTTATTACTCTATTAATTATCTTTTGGCTCTTTACATAAATATATATATATATATATATATTGTGGTAGGTGTTTCATTTGCCTTTGTACTTTAGGCATTAAAATATGATTGATGTATTGGAAGTGTAATTGGGATTGTGTTATAAACTATGTTTTGAGTTTTGAAAATCTTTTGAAATAGAGATGATGAATTGTAAAGATAAATTAAAATGAGGTTTTTCTTTGATTGATGAAGAAGATTTTTAAGGAAAAGATATACATATGTATGTATTCTTTGATTATAAAAGCCACATTACTTATATAGTATGAGGCGAAGCATTCATGATCTTATCTATTCATTTGTCGTTATTGTCTTGAGTCATTGGAATTCCTATTGGATATATGTTCATGTCACTTTAATAACTTTTCAGGTACAAAGTTGAAGAGTAATTTAAGATCAGAAGATCTCCCTTATTTGTTGGCGTGCCTTGTAATGTAAAGAGTGTTAAGCCCTTTTCTTTATGTTGTAATGTAAACATGTGAGCAACTTTATTTAATTGTACTGCATTTTGCATGAAATGTATGAATGAGAGGGAATCATTATTATTCATTAATGTAAATGGTTATTGCTTTTACATATATCTTTATGAAATGGGTAATATTAGAGATACAAATTTTTTTACTAAATGAATGACTAAATGTCTCACATGGATATAGGGTTCACAAAAAGTGTGAATCTCACACCCATGTGAGATATTTGATCATTCAGGCCTCGTTTGGGAACAGGCTAATTTAGTAACTTTTTTACTATTTAGCTAAAATATGAGCTAAAAAAAAACTAATATGTTTGGGATGACTTTTTGACTAATTACGAAAAGATGTGCAAAAAGTAGAGAGAAAAGAGAATTTTTGACTTTTTAGTATGAGTTATTGACTTTTTGACTAATTTAGTAACTTTTTGACTAAAACAGAGCCTTCCCAAACGAGGCCTATTTGGTAGAAAATTTTGAGCCTATTGTATTTTCCTTATGAAAATTGATTAATATAACAGATGTGGTAATGTTACTTGAGCAGTAAAAGTCAGGGCGTGACATGTATTGAAAATAGTTCTCCCTAGCCTAGTCAGGTTACCCAACCTAATTATAAACCTGTTCATCCATATTTTTTTCAAAAGAAAATTGGTAAACAATCCACTCTAACAATTGTCTAACACATTAGGTTCAGTGATTATTTTTTGTTGTTGGTGATAGGTCTACATTTTTTGAAATAGTTTGGTGAGAAGTCTTAGAAGACATTTTGTTTCTAATTTTACCCTTTGATTTTTTTTTATCTTTTTGACTTTTCGTTGACTATCTGTTCATATTAATATCTATCTTTTCAATTTTTTTTATCTATCTGCTCAATTTTTTTTTTTTTGTCAATTTGTTCAATTTTTTTTTTGTTTATCTGTTCAATTTTTTGTGTAAATTTTCCATCTATCCAAATTTTATTTGTGCAAATTTTTTATTTGTCCAAATTTTACCTGTCCAATTTTTTATCTGTTCAATATTTTTATTTATACAAATTTTCTATCCAAATTTATCTGTACACCCGCACTGGTTGGTAATTAAAAAAGAAAAATGTTGATACTGAAATGAATGTAAAATGCTTCATATCACAACCAGGAGAGAACTTGGTTCACAAGCCTTTTTTCCGAAGTAAGAACTGACAAGAATTGGAAATAGTTATAAATTATTAAAACTGGTTCTTTTAATCTGAATTGAGCCTAAAGTTTTGTGTCCATATAGCCAAACTGAGCCAAATTTTCCACAATTGTGTTTTTTTCTCAAACCCTAATTCACAACAAAATACCACACAATATGTAAGATATCTCCTTTGATAGTTCCTTCGATGACATCTGCCAACGATAGTGAAAAATAAATCTTTTAAAAAAAATCTCAAAAGTGCTCTGTTTGGTTGGTAAAAAAAAAAAAAAGTAGCCAAATTTCGTTAGTTCAATCAGATTTCCAATTTTTCTCGGCAATCAAACAAGTAATCTCACCAAAGAGTAGTCAATACGAGAAAAATGCACACCCGAATGGGGACATTGCCTTCGAACTCGTTGAAATGAAGATCTAAGAACTTCAGACTCGGCAATTTTAGAAACACCCGAAGGAATTTTGCGGCGAACCTGTTGTTGCTGAGATCGAGCTCGAAGAGAAGCTTCAAGTTCTTGATCTTGTGAGGGCCTGTGCCGCAGAATCGATTCGAGTTGATGTGAAACAATGCGAGATCTGTGAGGAGTCCGAGCTCCTCCGGGAGGTACCCGGCGATGTCGCCGTGGTTGAGATCGATGCCGGCAACGGTGAAGATCGAGCAGTTGTCCGGCGCCGGAGCGCAGAAACTCCGGTGTAGTTGCAAACACCAGATCCGACCCAATCAGCTGTGAGGTTTTGGGGATCGGAGAATATGGCTTCTTTCCAAGCTTGGAGAGCAATGTAGGCTGTTCGGAGACGAGGGTTTGGGAAGACCAGAGATGAATTATCGGTCACAAACTCGCCTTTGTCTCCGAACTCGTCTCTGTAGTACAAGAGCTGTCTTTGCTTGATGTACAGAGCTTCGGCGTCGGTGAGGACGCCATTGACGGCGAAGTCGTAATGAGAAGTAGCAGAAGAGATGAGGAAGAAGGGAGAGAAAAGGAAGAAGTGTAGAGAGAGAATGTGAGAGAAGAAATGGTGGGTAGCTTGTAAAAAAATATTTATTTTTAATTTAGGTTAATGTAAAAATTAAATAAATAAATTAATTTGTTAAGATTTAACTTATAATTAATATTTAATGTTAAAAATAAAGGTATAAATTAAAATTAAATATCAATATATTAAATAACTTACAAACCATAGTTTAATTTTAAGATCATGCTATGTATAAAACTAAAAATAAAAAAGAAGTCCAGTGAAATGAGTTATGTCTTTGTAGCAGAAGAAAATAATGTTTCAACTATAAAGTACGGTACGGCTTGAGGTATATAATAGGTACGTTTGAGTATGCTAAAAATTAAGCAGAAAAAATTTTGGTACATGTTTTGTGTATCCAATACGTATGCAAAAGTACCATACGACGTACCATACATCGGTGAGTACCCGATACGGGTACGATATATTTTTTGAAGTACCCATGCTTCATAGGTGGCCGGTTTCGAAAGGTTGTGGTCTCTCATATTCTTAAGATGGTAATAAGGTTGCACACTGTTTAGCTAGGAAGGCTGTAGATGCTGCTCTTTAAGGTGTTTGGCTTGAAAAGGTCCAAGTCTCTCTTATTTCAATTGTAGCTTTTGATATTGTTAGTTGAGTTTTGGGTTGATGTCCCAAAAATAAATAAATAAATTGTATGAAAAAAATAAATAAATACATAAAAGATTTTTTATTAAAAAAATTTGGAAAATAAAGCTTACAACACTCTTGCAGATTGTAGGAACAATAAGTTGAGGCTTGTGTTAGACACAATCTACATAAAGTAGATTTCGCCCCCGTTTCGGCGCTTTAAGTTTTATTGGTATCTACTTCTCAAGATGCAACGATTATACTCAAAGTTGGAATACTATAACTTCAAGCCCGGCGAATCATATCCAGTGTTATAGGTCTTTCTTTTTAAGAAAATTTCTAAATCTCTAACTTGCAGAATATTTAGAAGTAGAGGAGAGTGAAGAAGAAAAGAAAAAGAAATGCGAAAATGGAATGGAATGGATTGCTAGAATAGGAAAGCTATTTATAGCCCGCAAGTTGCCTTGCTGGATGTTCAGAGTTGACTGAAAAAAACATGACAATAAATGTAACCGATAAAAACCGAGACGATTGGAAAATTCAAAATTCGAATTTGAATTCAGATTTTGGCGCAAACGATTTTGAAATTTACACAAAAAATTTTGAAAAAATTCAATATTTTTTTATCCAAAAAATATAATACAAATCGACCCGACCCACAAGCCCACAATCTGCACCACACACCAGTGCCTGAGCTCAGTGCAGCTCGGTTTGGTGTACGCATGTGTGTGTGGTAATTTGAATCCAAGCCCACTTTGTCCATAACTCTCCTCCTTCCAAAACTTGCATGCCCCAAGGGTCAAAACCCAAATCTCAAACTTGAATCTTATACATACATATAAGTTTCCTTGTCTTTCCTATGTGGAACAAGCCTATATCACCAATGTGTAGGAAACCCATCAAAACTTTATTTCCATGAAGCTCGCTTTGGAGTCGATTTCCAATGCACTCGTAAATGGTTTTGTTGAACCAATTACATAGCATTAATAACCTAAAGGCATAGAACACATCACCACTCAGACCCACTATCACGACCCAAACCCGTCCCTATAAGTTTAGTGTCGTAATCGGCCAGTAATCCTTGGATTACTAAAGGCCTCTGAACAGATTATCATAGATTAACACATAATAAAGGGCTAAGAAATCAAATATATACATAGTCTATTGAGCTGTGTAGACATACATGAGACAGAGATTTTCAAAACTTAAATATATACATACATATGTGACGTCAAACATCCATAGTCATGCATCACCATACAGGTAGTATCATAAGGGACCAACCCAGTGTACAGAGACATAAAAACAAAAAAAAAGTAACAAAACGTCCTTGACATGGTTCACAAAACTTGACTTCTCAGATGGAAACCTCATTGGGAAGCACAATAGCTAGTTGACCCCAAAACTCTCCAAACAGCAGCTTAGGCCTGATCACGCGCCTACTCACCTATATACATAATATAAATAGTGAGCGGAAGCCCAGTGAATAATAACAGAGTAAAGGTTTTAATGAATGATGTCCGTAACAGAAACAGAGTTTTGTACATAATCAGATTTCAAATCAAAAACAAATTCATATACATAGTCATATTCATGTTCACAATTCATACATTTTTCAAGGTCATACGTGGTACATCCATTGGCGTTAACAAATTCGATGACCCGTAGAGGGACGACCATAACGGCATTCCGATGACTCATGTGCACAGAGACGTTTCCGATGACCCATAAAAGGACAGCCATAAAGGCATTCCGATGACCCATAAAGGGACACATATCATATGATGCTAAGGATGCCATGAATACATTTCAAAAACTTGGACAATCATTCATTCATACAAAACATAGCATTTTAGAAAACTGATCATTTCATATCATCAGAAAATAATTAAAGTCAAACATAACTTTATAGAGTTATTACTCACAGATGGCTCCGGTAGAAAAACAAAGAATGCGGGCGATTCAGACAGTCTATGGCGTGTGGCCTACATCAACACATAGCAGATACATATTGAAACATACGTTCGAAAGGCACTGAATTTAACTTTTTTAGTCCTTAGTGTGTTTCTAAGTCTTATCCTCATTATTATGTCTTAATTAGGGCTTAAGAATGCCTAGGATGCAATGAGGATGCCAAAATGTGATTCAAAACACTTAGTCAAACTTACTAAAACAAAGTCTTCGCTCGAGCGCAACTTATTTCGCTCGAGCTGTCTGCAAACTCTGCAAAAGTACTGGTTGCTTGATTTTTCCGCTTGACGCACGCTCGACAGTCGCTCTAGCGTGAGACTAAGGCCCTCGCTCGAGCGCAACTCTGGTCGCTTGAATGGTCTATAAAACTAGTAAACTTCTGGGAGCATGCATTTTATGCTCGAGCGGAAGTGCAAAACAAAGGGTGGTCACTCGAGCATAGGTTCTGTCGTTCGAGTAGAGAAGTAAAATTCTAGAATTTCTAGATTTGCTCCCAAGCTCAAAACTCGAATTCAAAAACTTATAATCCAACCTTTGGGCCCCAAAACTTGAGAAAACGTGTTTAAACTTGTCAAACATCATGAATTCAAAACCATTTCGCAAAATCAAGGCCTAAGAGTAAGTCAATTATTCAACCCAAGTTTGAAACTTTCATGTATATAACATGTATGCAATGCTATGAACTCAAACTTGCTCCAAACATGATCACTTTAGATAAAATGGTGTGAAACTTGATAAATTCTCAAAATAAAGCCAGGATAAACACATGCATGTGTGGTTTGTTTGAAATTCAAACTTAAAATGTGATAAAAATGCATGCATGCAAGGTATGGCTCAAATTCACCTCTCAAAGCTTAATTCTTATTCTAAATCCTCTTGAATTCATGTGTTATGTCTCAATTTCACAAATAAAAGCTCAAATCCTTACCCAACTCTTGAATTAGGCTCTAGCTTGCTATATCTTTAAGCTTCTAAGCCAATCCTTGTCATTCTCTAGCAAATTCCTTCCAATCTTAAGTTTGATCTCAAACCCTCTTGGTCTCTTTTTCCTCTCTCTCACATTTTGTTTGTTTGTATAGGCTCAAAGATGTGATGACGAAAAGAGATGAGTTAAAGCACATATAAGAGCCTTATGTAGGCTTGATTAGTGGTGATTAGTTAAAGCTAATCAAATGGACATTAGATTATTCTAATTTAATTGTTCCAAATCGAATTTTAATTAAACTTACCATAAAATTCTAAATAACACAGAAACCAAGTCAATTTCATGATCGGATGTCGACAAGGCCTTCAATTCGTCGAACAAATCAGAAATACAAACAGATATTTCTACGATAGACAGATATAATCACAAATAATGCAATGCACATGTAATTAATTCAGAATTTCATCTTAATTACTTATTGGGAATTCTTACTCATATGTTGTAAGCTAAGCACGGGTTGGGGTTGTTACACCTACCAAAATAGTGACCGAGACCCATCTATATTTTATTCAAAGTTTGCTAAAACAATTGATAATAAAGAACATGCAACAACATGCAGATAAAGTGGAATACATAAAGAAAATACACTTCATTGAGATAGGTTCCTTTTGGCTTTGAACTTTATATTGTAAAAACCTATCGGACTTGCTGGCTAATTAGTATGTGATGCCTTAAATTGTTCAGTTGTTGGTGTAAGCCAAGACAATAGACTAAACACAGAGTATCTCCAAACATAGTTTATTTCTCACAGTTGTGTTCATTTTGGCCTTGAACAACAACTGGTAATTCATGAGTGCCCTACAGAATTTAGCCTTCTCAATTCTTATAGAACCAGTTTAGCTCACATTTATATAGGTGACTTCTTAATAAGAGTATTCAACTATATCCCACTTGGATGTCCAATACATAAGTAATCATTAAAAAGAAAGCTTATCCTACTAACGTTGTAGGTTTAACTCTTCTTATCATAAAAATAGGTAGGAGAGAATTTTCTTAATGACATAAGAAGTCATCTATAATTCGGTTGTCTCTTTAAACCTAGATTTGGGATCTCCAATCGGCTAAGTTGGTTTCTACAAATACACATAGATCCGTTGATTTCTACACCCTAGTCCCTTTGATAAAAAAAAAGAGCACATCGAGAGCTTCCTCTTAATTGAAACAAAGTTGATTTTCCTTGTCTTTGAGGTTCCTCCACTCTCTCTCTCTCATCTTTTAAGCTTGAGGTAGGTATTTCTCCGCACTTTCTTATGATTTTTAACTTAGCTATTTGTTTTTATAAGACCACATTGTAAAAAAGGAGATTTTTGAACAATTTAGGGTTTTGGCTTGAAATAAAAAAGAAGGGTTTTCAAATGGGTTGTTAGAAATGATTGGGGAAATGTATTTATTATTGAGTTATAATGAAATGATGGATTTCTATCTTTGAAATTGATTTATAAAGGAAATGAGATTTTGCCCTAAGAATATAAAATGTTGATTTAGTAATGATAAATGGAAATGATGTTGGAAATGTGGAATTGGATTGATGTTGATGATGATGGCGGAGTTAGATATGCATTATTACTCCCATCTTGAGATTTTCGAAAAGTCTATCTTTATGAAAATTATTTATCTGTTTAGAGATATCTGTTTTAGGCTATTGGTGGAGGATAGCTATGATTATTGTAGAAATTACATGAGAATTAGATGAATCTAAACTAATTTCTCATCCATTTACATTGAACAGTGTCGCATCTTTAACACATTGAAAGTGTATATTATTTGAGAAAAATGGGTCTGGGTAGGAGTGTAATTGTGGTATTATGTTGGATTATGTGTCATTGGTGAAAGTCCAGAAACCCTTGCAGTTTGGTGTCGAGCCTCCCGGTTAATACCAGTAAAAATGACAAATTGGTAGTGCTTGTAGCCTACTTGCAGACACGTCCTAGAGATTTTCAGTGTTGTATTTATTGTCTTGTTTTCTATTGAAAAGGAAATGATTCCATGAATTATGTTATAATTTGGCATTGCATGGTTTTGGAAAAAGATATAAAATGTTTTCGGCACGAGCACTGCACATGCATTCACCTTATATCTTTGTTAAGATTCATAAACTGTGTGGTAGTATCTCTACTGATCTTTGGCTCATCCTATGTGAGAAAACCATTTTCAGATGTAGATGATATGCCTTTGCCAAGGCAATAACTTGGGATGACTCGGGACCGAAGGCTTCTTTTGTGTATTGTTGTATTTAGGGCCACTACTACAAAAATAGTTAACGATCATACTTTGACAAATGAAAATATCTCACTTTTATTGGAAGTGTGATAAAAAAAATTAGATTTATATTTTAATTACACTTGATTTGATTGAGTGTGATAATATTTATTTCTATATCACTTTTCAATTAAGTGTGATTATATATATATATATATATATATATTTTAATCACACATTTT
>NW_021024975.1:2946507-2961138 GCF_004153795.1 Camellia sinensis | reverse complement strand
GGCTGTAAATTAATAATGCAAGTTTAAGATTGTTTTCAATAGGATCCTGAATTCTTGTTTTGCCCAAGGAAATAAAAGATTCATATCCATGATTCCATCTGTATTGAATCTTAATGCAAGTTGAAAATATATAGTCATAACTGAGTGTACATTGTGATATTGGTGATGAATATCATTTCTTGGATTCTACATTTCCCTTAATATTGTGATTTTCTTTTGAGTTTTTCTTATAAATGTTTTAAATTATTTTATCTTTGATTTATCATAAATTTGTTGAAATTATTATTATGTCTTGTTTCATTGAAGTCTACAGTTTCATTGGAAAGAAATATCAGCACTTTTGCCTGTTCAATGGTATGCTTTGTGCCTGGGTTTATTTGCATCAATTATAGCTCTTTAGGGGTTATTTTTTGCAAGTGGCTTGAAGAGAGCTTTTCAAATTAAGGTGCATCTTGTTCACAATTTCTTTGCTCAAATTTATAAATTTGTATCAGTATCCAAATGAGATCCATACTAAGTGTTCATTTGCTTTCTTCCTCAATTATTGCAGGATTTTGGTGATACATTCCTGGACATGGTGGGTTTACTGACAGAATGGACTGTCAGGTTGGCTACTAAAATTTTCAGTTCTTGCAGACATTTATTCATACCAATTCTTTTGTTGCCTCTAAATTATTCTTATTCTTAAGATATAATATTCTCCAATGTTAGATTTCTTCTTTGGCTGATTGTGAGTAGTATGTGCTAAAAGTTTTTATATATTGTTTCATTTTCACAATGCTGGTTACTTTGTTCCAGATTGTTTTTATTCTTTAGCTACACATCTGATTTGTTTTATCTTTCTAAACGTTTGTGCTTTGCATAGAAGAAAATAAATAACCATAGGGGGAAACAAAGGGTGAACAACTAAATTGGTATGGTTCAACTCAAAGAGTTAATTCAGATTGGCTGCTTATATAGCTCACTTTGAACATCATGTGAGGAAATTGTTTCATAGGTTTTTTTTTTTTTCTCTCTCTCTCTCTTCATCTGTGCTATTATTAGCATGATCAAGTTTCTTTTCTTAAGATAAGATTTTTTTGTCACTTCCATGCTATTTTGTTGGTATATTTTTGTTAAATCTAAATTTATTTCAACATGTGTCATATTGTAAATTGCTGAGGTGTATCAAGCATGCATTTTTAAGATAGCTATTTGTACATATATTTAATGTATTTCTCTTCTCATAATTGCTCATCTTTGACTTTTTTTTTTAATGTTCCTATCAGTTTGTGTTTTTTATTTTTAAGATTATAAGATTGATTGATTTTCTTTTAAATTTATTATTATTTATAAATTGGGATGGCCCCCATTGAACACCATGTCATTCCCCACCTGCCAAACTGACCACAGCATTACTAGTGGCACCATATTCTAAATTTTCCTCTCCTTCATCTTGAGCTTCACCCCATCCCACCATTGTAGCAAGGCTTCAATACCCAACACACATCCCATCAGGTCACTAATGCAGACCAGACTGTCCTATACTGCATGACAGAATCCTCCTTATCCTCTGATAACTGCAACAATCTTGGAAATTCCTCACTGAGCAATCTATTATTGCACCACTTATCAGACCAATTTTTTTTTCTTTCCCCATTCCCAGTCCTTACTCTTGCATTTGCCAGTAAAACTCTACCAGCAGTGGGTTATACTTGGCAATACTCAATATACCCTGCCTAATTGGAGACAGGCTTCTTTAATAACTCTGCCAGCAGTGGGTTATCCTTAGCAATACTCAATATATCCTTAGTAAAACTCTACCAAACCCCTTCTTTAATAGATTTCAATTCCAGTTGTTGAATTCAGCTGTTGAAAATAAAGTGCACAAATCACATGGTGTCACACTTTTGGATCATATGAAAATTGGTGGAACTTTATTCTAAGAAACTTCCTTTCAATCCATGTAATTTACTTGTTGAGATGAAATTGGATGCACTCTTTACAAATTAATGATATCAATAATAAAACTTGTTTATGATAGGTATCATTTTTGTGGGTTAAAATGGAATGGGAGCTCAACTTGTTAGGCTAAAAAATATACATTTTCTAAGTGATGGAAGCACGCCTCCTTTCTTGTTATGGGCACGAAGCATATGCCAAAGTTAAGAGATTGCTTTTTGAACAGTTTGAGAGATTGCTTTTAGAAGCATTCATGATGCATAAGCAAGGCAGAGGAAATGTCATTTTGGTCTAAAGTCAGTTGTCTTTTTATTTATATGATTGGAAAGGAAAACTTCTTTGACGACCAAAGTGTGGATTATTTGAGCCATGATACGCATGAGTAAACATAAAAAGCTATAAACCCATGATAAAACAACATAATCCTAATTCTCCACAATACTGAAGTCTCAGAAAATGAGTTTAACCTTCCAGTCCTCAGGAAAAAGAGAGTACCTGAAGTTACGAACATATGAATCTGTAAATGATGGGGCTTGCTTGCATCCTTGTAAGAAGCACTGTTTGTGTGTGTTTTTTTTTTTTTTTGGTCAGAAAAAAGTTACCTCTCTTTTGCTCTCTTGTTTGTCGTACTGCAGTTGCTTGAAGCAGCCTGGTGTTTTACAAACATAGCAGCAGGAAAGCCAGAAGAGACTAGAGCTTTGTAGACTGCTTTACCATTGCTCATTGCTCATCTTGGAGGTTGGTGATGGTTTCTGCATTTTCCATTCAATGTGAAAGAATGTAAATGTCTCTTTCTTTTTCTTATCAGAAAAAGCAAACGCTTTTTTCCTTTTTCTTCTTCTTTTTGTGTGTAGTATTTTCTTTCTCCATAGCCTCTTCATAAATTAATACCGGAAAGTTGTTATGGCTTTCTGAGACCTAAGAGTGACTGACAGTAATTAAAGATATCAGGTTAAGTACTCTACATTGAAATTGGATTACATAACCAAGTATGTCCATTTTTTGATCATTGAACTGCTGTGTTTGTGGAATAGCACTATTATTGAGTTGGGTGAAGTAGTGAAGGTTAGGGTGGAATAGCACTATTATTGAAGTCTGCATTGCTCATTGCTCATCTTGGATTATGTTGTTTTATCATGTACTCCTATAATATAAGAGGGAGTATGCATTGCTACAGTACATATGGCTCTCTTTTTTTTGGGTCGTTTCTGCCCTTGTTGCTTGTTCAGTGAAACACTCTCATCTGCTTTAACATTGTGGACTATTTTGTAAATTGCTACCAAAGTGAAAACTCGGTTTGTTTGTTTTTTTTTTTTGTTTTTTTTCCCCCTTATATATATATATATATTTTAGTACCTTTTTTAACTGCATGATTCACAAAGTGTGAACGGTTTTGTCTTGGGAAATGGCAAGGACCTTCTTGGGAAGCCAATTTCTTGTATTATTTTTTTTTTATTTTGCTCTGGAGAATGGATGAGCGTCTTCTTTGACATGGTTTGCAAAATCTTCTGTCGCGTTTCAACAATCGAATCGAACAATCACCGAATCTTGTCTCTCTATATCTCTCAGTAGTGTCTCTTTCTCTCTCTGGACTATGATGGTGGTGAGAAACCCTATCGGAGATGAGTTGCTTCTCTTTTTTTGTCTCTATGAATGTGACTTGTTATTCACTTTCGTTCTGTTTCTTTACGTAATCGGACTTCGCGTTGTAAGAATAGCTGCTTTTTTTGGGGTTTTTCATTTTTTATTTTCTTTTGCATTCGCACTTTTTTCGCCGGATAAGGGTTTGTGGGTTTGGCTTTGTTTTCTCTGGGTTTATCTTTTCTGTTCTCAGTTGTCAGACAAGCTCTTGCAGGTTTTCCTTATTTTGCTGGTTTATCATTCTGTTTTTGTGCTTTATATGTATATTTCTGTAAATATTAATTATGAGTGAGTTTTCTTTTTTTTTTTTTAAAGAATAAATCAAAATATCGGTGTGCATACATGTAAAAAAGCAAACACAAAATGTGAAACCTTAATAATTTTGTTTCTATCTTATTTACATTTGATTATTCAAATCAATTATTGTCATACCATGGTATCTCCCTTCGAAATAATAGGTTACTACTTATATATCTATATATGCATGTGTATGTAATCTATTTTGTAACTGAAATTATTAGGATTTCATAATTTCTTCAACGTGCAATGGGACCATTCTTATTCGTTGATTCTCTTTGGGGGTTTTAAAATATTTTAAAATTCTCTATCTTTCCTGTCTAAGCTAATTTATGTGTTTTAAAATTTTTACTGTGCAATCCTGCATATATGTGAATTAAGATTAATGCAAATATTAATTTTTTCCTTATGTAGTAATCTTGGTGTAAATCCCGCATATTCTCATTCTTATTCAAGAAAGAACTTTAGCTTTTAGGGCATTTCACTAACCATTTCCTCAATTTTCTTCTATCTTACTTAAATTACAAAATGAGTTTTGTTACTATTATAATTGAAAAAATAAATAAATAAAAGCACGAATAGACTCACAAGCAAAATGACTTTTAACTTTTTCTCAAACAAACACAAGTCTTCAAATGTCTCTCGCTCTTCGTTGAGCTCGTATGTTTCTTCAATACCTGGCATGAAACACTATGAGTTTTGAATGCCTAATAAATGCACACACACCGCGTCCTTTTTTCCTAATCTAATACACAATAGGAATTACAACAATAGGGGAAAGAAAGATGATACTTAAGTAAATAACAAAGGTTACAAGGTTACTTGTCAATAGTTTAGAAATTTTTCGAAGAGATTTCATCATCTCAATCACAAGAATCGGACATGGATTATTCAGTTTGCTTTATCTTTTGTTGCTTTATAGACTTTACTTCGGATGCTTACCAATGGTTACATATCGCGTAGTGCCAACCGAGGTTCGCAAAAGATATGGTAAAATAAGGACCTTGCCCATTATCTTGTCACACCAAAATCACCTAGGATTCCAAAACAACTACTTGTGCAAAACTTTATCTTTCAAAAGGGAACACGTCTTGCTAACCAATTCAATTTAAACATAATCTTATCTCATAATAATACTGATATGATCGAAACTCCATTAGCCACCCATTGAGTTCTCCGTTTGGATTAATGTTTCAAATTAGTTATCATAAACAAATAAAATATAAATAAATAAATTTGCATAAGTATGAGCATCATCAAAGGACTAAAATAAAAGGTATATATATAACCATGGCATATGTAATATCATACCAAGACATAATCATAAACTAATAAGTACATTCATGAAGATAAGAGCATAGAACACCAGTGCAAAAATAAGTTTAAGGATTAAAATTAAAAGAACCATTTCAGATTTTTTTCGAACTTGGCCTTTTTATGGTTCGTAGAAAATTTTATTTAGTTTTCAGAACATTTTTCGAAAGTAGGATATCTATTCTAGATTTTTAGTTCTTCAATAAATACTTCAGCGCTGTCCAGATTCGTTGATCATTACACAAATCAGATTTTCTTTCAAACCGTTAACTCTTTTTCAATGAAACCAATTTTACTTGAAAGCTAACCCTTTAAGGAAGCTTTTGACATAAAAATTAGGTCAAGAAAATTTTTCTACATTTTTCTAGAATTTTCACAAGTTGCCTGAAAAGCTGGTTCTTTGAGCACAAAGCTTGAAATAAAAGAGAAGGTAAGAAAAGAGGGTAACCAAAGATAATTTCACTTGTTTTATAATAAAAACATGCTAAATAGTATATATTAAACTCAGAAATTCATATTGAAGGTGTTCCTTTAGAAATTATGAGAGATAGGTGTAGAAAAAGATAGTTTTGCACCGATTTAGAGAAAACACAGTAAGGGTGGAATATGGCTCAATTCTTTTCAATTTTAACACAAAAACACCATTAAAACACATCTGAAAATATTATTTTTAAACTTCTAATAACATGTATTTGAAAAAGAAAAATAAAAGAGAGAGTTATATTGTGGCTTACTTGAAGTTAGGTGAATTGCATGCACAATTTTCTCCTCTTTTCCTCTCCTCCACTACCAAGGTTCACTCTCTCCCTCTTCTTTCTTACTCTCAACTGAATGTGTTGTGATGATTAAGTCCTTGTTTTCTTTGCTTTCTTTCTTTTTCACTCCGTCCACCTTCAGCTTTCGTTAGGTTTGAACATCCAGAAATAGTTCTCAAAATTTAAGTTCTTGTTCTTGTTTCCGCTCAGTGTTGAATTTCATTTGTTCCCCGGTGGGGGGGGGGTGCTCGGTCGATCCGGAGTGCCCAGGGATCGAACCAGAATTTTCTGGGCTGCTGAGCTAGGGCCGCACGTGCGGCGAGGGCTGGACTTCTGAGTGTTGCACACTGCCTAAAAGGCACGTGCGGACTGAGGTGCGGGGAACCCCCGCACGTGCGAGGAGAAAGGCCGCACGTATGGGAAGAGGCTCTCCGCACGTGCGACAGACGGGCAGTCCGAAACTCTGTTTTTTTATGTCATTTGGCCGAATTTGTATCACATTTAGGGCCTCTCTATCTCACTCTAAACCCTATTTTCTCCTCCTCTCTAGAAAACCCTCACAAAAATACTAAAACACTTTGATTCTTGCTATCCTTGGGTCTAAATCATCATCATCTCTCACAATCTTAAAGATCTAGGACTAGAGCTTCACTTGGTGTGGTGTAATCAAAGCTCTTTCTCATCTTTAAAGTTAGGGTTTCATCTTCTCCTCTTCATCAAACTTTGAGGTAGGGATTTCTTGAGTTATATATACATGTTTTGCATTGTTGTTGTTGATTTAAAAGTTCCCTTGAAGTATTTGTGTTGATTTTGATTTTGTGAATCTAAAATGTGGAGAGTTTTAAAGTGGGTTTATATCTCAATCTTTTTACTAATCTTAGTAGGTTTGCCTATTTATTAACTCAAGAAAGATGGGTTGATAGAGTTTCTTTAAGGGGAATGGGAAATGTTTGATTTTGATGAAAACCCTAGGAAATTGGGAATTTTGGAAAAATAAGGAAATGCCTATCAAAATTCTTGTTTTCTTGTGCCAAGAGAAGAAATGAGAGTAACTTCATCATATGTGTAGTAAAATAGTCATCTACTCGTTACATGAGAAATGAGATGATATTTTAACATTATTACTAAATGTTTGGACATGTATTGTTGTGAGGTGACAAATGATTGTGCACCATGGAATGTGTGAATTGTAAAATCTTAGAGTTTAATGTTGAAAACATCACATGTAGCCTTGAAGAGGCTAACTTGTTATGAATTGGGCATGATGAGAGAGTGTTGTTGCTATAAATTGATGGCATGGTTATTTTGCAAAATAACATTGAGGAGAAGAACTGAAAAATGTGGTAAATTGATATTGTTGTAGAGATATTTGGAAATGGAGTGATACTATGAAGTATGAGAAACATCTAGGACCCCAATTCCTATCATCCTTCCCAAGTAATATAGGGCAATGATCTGATACATCCCTAGGCAAACCCCACAACGGAAACTTAAACTTCTCCAGCCACTTAGGATCAATTAAGAATCTATCAATCCTACTCTACCTCTCCCCATCAAGTGAATTGCACCATGTAAAGCTTCTCTCTACCGTTGGTAAATCATCCAATTCCATATTTTTCAATTAAGTTACCAAACTTTCTCATCCCCTTATCTCTTCCATATAGTCCTCTTCTCTCAGATAAATGCCTGATTTCATTAAAATCCCCTCCAACACACCAAGGTTTTTGAAAATCATTTTTAATCCTTACAAGTGTATCCCACAACTTACCTCTACTATCAACATCATTGGGTGCGTAAATGTTTGAAATCACACACTCAAAAAGATCAGAAGTCATACCTAAGAGCACTATGAAATGCTTGCCGCAGCAACACTCTTAACACCATGAAAACTTTAGGGTTCCAAATACACAATAAGCCCCCAGCACTCCCCATATATAGTGAATATATATATATATATATCATATTCACTAGCGCATTCTAAGATCTGTTTTTATGCAAGTATCTTTTTTTATGGATAAATTTGTTACCAATCTCCATGTGGAACAAAACAATGCCAAAAAGAGGAAAATAGAGTGTTACCCTTGTAGCCAAAAGGACCAGCAGCTTCTGGACCAAAACAGCAAGCCTTCAACCTCTGAAAATGGCCTCCAAGATGTTTAGAGTGATGGTGGAGGGGTTAGGCTAGGAGGTGGTATGCAATAGGCCAAGAACAAGGGACTTTTTAACACAAAATAGAGAGATATAGAGAGATAGATATATGTATGCCTTAACCAATTTTTTTGAACCTTTGCTAATGAGGGAGAGGGTCTCTCTTATAGCCAAAGAGGTCCAAAGCTTCTTCAAGAAGCCAAAAACCAAGAGTGAAGATCCTCCATACACGTGGATGGAGGATTCAGTCTGTGCCCTCCAGCTGGCACAACTGGAATCAACTCAGCGAGACAGAAAATGTGGGAGCTGGCCGACTAGTTCAGGTGGTCGGCCGACCACTTGCCCTGGTTAGCCGACCAGTTCAAAAGGGTCAAGTCTCAAAAGTAGGTCGGCAGCCTCCTAGGGTGGTCTCCTCACTCAATGCAAGCTGGTGGTGTGATGGGAGACCAGTAATTATGGCCTAAAAGTGAGGGAGACCAGCTACCTGACAAGAAAATTGGCCGGAGGGAGAAAAGTGGTCTCCAAGGAGAAAAGATGGTCTCCCAACCTTGTACCACCTTCCAAACAATGAAAATAGGGTCCATGCCAAAAATGAACCAAGACGGATGCAAAACGAGGGTTCGGGGGCCAAATGCGCAGCTGGGTGCCCAGAAAACTGACTGTTAAGCATCGAAAGTGACGTGCAACCACGAAGGTGGTCTCCCGGGCCACAGTGTCCCTCTAGAGAGAGGAAACAAGGTGTGTGCCAAGAACCGGAGAAAGCGGAGAAAGTTAAGCGGTCCCGAACCGAGACGCACGGCTGACGGCTTCGAAAATCGAAAACTGGTCTCCAAACGGGAACAGTGGTCTACGACCACGAAAAGTAGCCTACGGCTACTGAGAGATGATCTACGAGACCTCTCCCTCCCTTTGAGAAGATAAAACAGAACTTGGTTTCGCAAACCGAGACAAAGCACAAAAGAGCCCCAAAGTCCGGAGACAAGGCTCTCAGCCGAGACTCCGCAAACTCAAAACGAGCACAATATGCACTATCACCGAGCGCTCAATCAATGACGCGTCAAAAATGGGGTGTCTACAGGGGGTTTTTTTTTTTTCAACTTTTAGCTTATTACCCATCCAAAAAAAACTTTTAGCTTACCAATTGTACCAAACATGCCAAATGAAAAGAACTTCTACAATACACATTCCTATTTTGGAGTGTACCACATGCAATCTATTTCAAGTGATATTATGCACTGTAGTAGAGGTTTTGACTCTGTTGCTCTAGAAAAGGTAGACAGAGAGGTCGTTCAATCTGCTCACTACCTCGCAACTGATGTAAGAAAACATTTTTGCAGATTAATTGATATCATATGTTGTTTCCTCCTCAAAAAAAAGTTAAGATATTGTTTGTGATTTTAATATAAACTTTCAGTCATAAGCAGAAGGACCGTAATAAATCATAGTCAAATCTCACTTTAGATATAACTAATAAATTCTCCGGTCAAACCCAAATAATAATTACAGTAAGTTATAACTAAATTATAGCCAGCATTACGAGTTATAACCAACACCAAAATGCATCATAATCAAATATCACTTGAGGTATTATCAAAAAGTTCTTCAATTATAACCAAAATAACATCTATAAGTAATTATAACTAAATGAGTTATAACTAAAGACCACAAAAAGTCAGGCATATAATACATCATTTTCTAAAGTGTTATATAGAATTCCCTTATAAATATTATGAGATATGTATATATACAATATAGGGAAATTCTATGCTTTGGTTTACACTTTCGTGTCTTTGGTTATGCCTCCTTGTGTTGTTAATTATGACACATTGTGATATTGGTTATGAGATTATTTTTGTTGTGATTCAAGAGTTGTTTGGTTATACCTCATATGATGTTTAGTTATAACTCAAATTATTATTATTATTATTATTATTATTATTATTATTATTATTATTATTATTATTATTATTATTATTATTATTATTATTATTATTATTATTATTATTATTATTATTATTATTATTATTATTATTATTATTATTATTATTATTATTATTATTATTATTATTATTATTATTATTATTATTATTATTATTATTATTATTATTATTATTATTATTATTATTATTATTATTATTATTATTATTATTATTATTATTATTATTATTATTATTATTATTATTATTATTATTATTATTATTATTATTATTATTATTATTATTATTATTATTATTATTATTATTATTATTATTATTATTATTATTATTATTATTATTATTATTATTATTATTATTATTATTATTATTATTATTATTATTATTATTATTATTATTATTATTATTATTATTATTATTATTATTATTATTATTATTATTATTATTATTATTATTATTATTATTATTATTATTATTATTATTATTATTATTATTATTATTATTATTATTATTATTATTATTATTATTATTATTATTATTATTATTATTATTATTATTATTATTATTATTATTATTATTATTATTATTATTATTATTATTATTATTATTATTATTATTATTATTATTATTATTATTATTATTATTATTATTATTATTATTATTATTATTATTATTATTATTATTATTATTATTATTATTATTATTATTATTATTATTATTATTATTATTATTATTATTATTATTATTATTATTATTATTATTATTATTATTATTATTATTATTATTATTATTATTATTATTATTATTATTATTATTATTATTATTATTATTATTATTATTATTATTATTATTATTATTATTATTATTATTATTATTATTATTATTATTATTATTATTATTATTATTATTATTATTATTATTATTATTATTATTATTATTATTATTATTATTATTATTATTATTATTATTATTATTATTATTATTATTATTATTATTATTATTATTATTATTATTATTATTATTATTATTATTATTATTATTATTATTATTATTATTATTATTATTATTATTATTATTATTATTATTATTATTATTATTATTATTATTATTATAGTATTAGCCACTCCAACTTTGGGAATTCAATCACATCATCAATCACTTCCTTGAGCCCATCCTCTGTTGCTGCAATAACTTCTTCCATCACTGGACAAGACTCCAAATAAAGTACTTTAAGTTGTTGAAGAGCCATGGCGGTGGAACATGTGAATAGATTTCTCAAGAGGGAACATTTCTTAATTGTTAGGTATTGTAGGCTTTGAAGGCCCAGAATTCCATGGGGATCCTTGTTCCACAAACATGTCAATTGAGGTAATCCATCCAATTCCATCATTCTTAATTTAATTAATGGCCTAACATGTTGTCCTTCTCCAACATTTAGCCCCTCAAGTTGAAAAACCTCTGCCACCTCACTACAATTTCTCACAATTAATTTGTTCAGATTCGCTACATCCAAGAAATTTAAACATATTTTGCTAGCCTGAACATTCCAAGGATGTATCTCTCTTGAGTTTACACAATTATTGAGAATTAATGTCTCCAACCTTGGAAAAGAAACCTGCAAAGATTCATTTTGGCATCTTGCTTAATAGGCTTGTATATTGGAATTCAACGTCAGTGATGATTGATGAGACATGTTTCTCATATTGATGAGCCAAAATTTTATTTTATGTACGGATTATAAATTTAAGTAAAAATTTTTTGAAAAAAAAATGTAAGAGCAATGTCAATAAAATATAAATTAACTTTTTTTTTATTTCCCTCTGTCTTTCTAATTTATATCCAAATGTTCAATATATATATATATATATATATATGTACAGATTTGTTTATTAGATATGATAAATCATGTAAATAATGATTAGCAAGTGACACACGCAATGCGTGTGCAATTCAGATAAGTCAGAATAAAAATAAATAAAAAAAAAATTAATATCATAATATTTATGTTGCCTAAGTGGTAAGATTGTTCTTAATGAAACTTAAAGTCTTGGGATCAAACCTAGATCATGCTTTTGAATTACAATTTTTTTTTAATTTTAGGCTAGATAAAGCTACCACAGCATGACGTGAAGGCTTGACTAAACAAGACAAAAAATGAGATACAGATATCTCATAAAAGGTAGGTCTCACGTATATTTGGAGGTGTAAATCCTTATTATTTTAAACTTTCTAACATAATATATTATATTTTCTAAATTTTTGGGGTGCAGTCGCCTCCCTTCGCACCCCGCTAGATCCATCCTAGGGACCTCACCCCATGTGAGATATCTATATTATATTATGTGTTTAGTTTTTGTGTTTTTCATATTGATATAATAAATAAAACACAAAGTAAAATTGATTGAGCTTTAAGTTGTTATTGATTAATTGCTAGTAACAACTCAAGCCAGCATGCATAATCCATCAATTAAAGTAGTTTTTAAATTGGATTGATGGTTGGGATTGAACTTCCAAGAAGTTTCGTAAGATGTTTTGGGTAGGGGCAAGTAACATTTTGATAATGGCATGGTTGTGGGAATTAATCTCTGACCTTCTCTAATTGGCAATGTTATTGATTCAAAAATCTATATCTGTGGGAGGACACACACACACACACACACACACACACACACACACACACACACACACACACACACACACACACACACACACACACACACACACACACACACACACACACACACACACACACACACACACACACACACACACACACACACACACACACACACACACACACACACACACACACACACACACACACACACACACACACACACACACACACACACACACACACACACAAAATTCAAAAAACTCTAATAAAAGCATTATTACAAGCCAAAAGGTTTGCATACTGCTGGAAAAATGATTTGATTGTGAACAATGCACCCTTCTCCAGTTTCCTAACAATTTATCTTCCTCATTGGCCACCAGATAAACGTTTCAAATTAGATTATACAGATCTTCCAACATCTCCCTTTACTACATAAACAAATCCCTTCTAAACTTTGGATTCCATTGAGGACTTGCATCATGCATTTGGCTTGATTGTTAACCGATGTACTGCGTGGATGATTGTGATTGGTCAAGATGTAATTCTATCACACTGTATTTGAGATATTCATAGTAGAACTTGAGTCTTTGTAGAAGACAAATTCTTAGGTTGGATAAGTTGAGACTCATGTGAGAGGTCTATCCTAATCCAACTAGGATAAATGAGTCCTGGATTAGTGTTATTTTTGTAGAGAATAAGTTTAGTAAGATTTATAAGATAAGGAGGGCACTGGTTCTCATATAAAATGAGGCACATGTGGTTAAATATACGTTTTTACTGGTGAGTTAATTGCTTGAATTGTTATTGTTTGATAATCTTTGAGATATATTGTTACTAACTTAATCGTCGGAGTGCCCTCCCAGTTAGTAACAACTGGTTTAGTTCTTTTGTTCATTGTTTCAAATTTTATTCACTGAGTCTTTATAAAGGATGCAATTTAGTTATGTCATCAAATTTTAGCACACACAATACCCATTCCATACTTCTGTGATCGCATTCCTGTGAGAGGAAAGCTTAATGGCAAATCACCTAAACTATACATCAATTCATAAGTTACTATTTAATCCATATCTAATTTTTAAAATCATAATTCCCACCACAATTTTTTGAACTCACTGTCTTTACAATTAAGACCCACAATTTTACCTTTTCTAACACTTTTTCCAAGGTAAATATTCAAATCCTTTACCTTCATCCTTCTCCACAATAACTTTTCTCCATTGGATTGGACTGAAGGGTGTTGTTTGGGTCCGTGAGATCCATCATGGGTCCCATTTTGATAATCTGAACCGTTTATTTTGTCAAGCACTTTGTGTATTTCATCTACACAAAAAATTAGGTCGATTCCATAATTATAACTTGTCCAGTTTATTACGTTTCTCACTAAAAAAATGTATGATTTACTTTTAAAAGCATAATTGTTGTCTATTTTTTTAGTGAAAAATTGAACAAGTTAGAGTTATGGGATCAACCTAATTTTTTTTTGTGGATGAAATAAACGAAGTTCCTAACAAAAGAAACGGTTCAGATCATAGAAATGGGACCCGTAGTGGGCCTCACGGGATCAAATAGCAGGAGATCCTCCTCCTTCTCAATAAAGGTTGTTTTTTAGGGATCCTTACTCCTATTGACAAATATTATATTGGATCTTATCAAGGGATAATCGTCCTACTAATGTTTGAATCTTATTCCTTGTATATTTGTTTAGGTTTTTCTTTTATACTTTTGAAATTTCTTTTTGTATAAATTATATATTATATTTGACTATTATAATTTATTGAGTTTTATTATAATATCAAATATTATTATTAATAATAAAAAGTATTACCATAAACAATTGACCGATCTGGCCCATTCCCACTCTTAGCATGACAATATTTCTTGAATACCCTTTTAGATAATATTATTTTAAAACATTTAGTTGAAAAGTAGATCATTACAAATTTTTTTAAAAATATAATAATACAATTTTATCCTAAAAAAG